>JASDQU010101404.1:47426-62279 GCA_032191745.1 Picea mariana | reverse complement strand
AGTCATAAAATTCGAGCTAGTATTTGAGAGCATATCTTGCTTCCTTCTCTCTTAGAGGAATTCTGGCAAGAAGCATACCTTTCTTGTTCTTTTGAGCATCAATCATATTGAAATCTCCATAAACAAGCCATCGAGCTTCAAGAAGCTCATCGACCATCCATCTCCAAAAGTTTGCTCTTTCTTTTGCATAAATATTTGCAAAAGAAGCTACTTTGCGAGATGTGTCCATGCCTTGATCCATAGCAACAACAAGAAGCTAGGGAGAGTCTAGAGTTGCTAAACCTCCCCTTCCTTCATCATCACATTTGACCAAATAAAATTTGGAGAACTTTTTTCAATAAAATCCAAAACTTTCACTTCTTTGCAAACAAACTATTTTTGAATCTTGAAACAAGGTCCTAATCCTTTTGACCTAAGTCCCTTGGTTCGTGTTTGTGTTTGATTCAACAATAATGAAATTTGATAAAATTTTGCCATGCTAAAATCATGTGATAAAATTTGGCATTAAGTTGGAATATATCTATATCTTATTATCTACATCTATCTATCTATCTATATGTTTTTGTTTTTTGTTTTTTGCAAGAAAAACTTAATAGGAAAACCTCTAGGCACTCCCTCGCTTTTTACGGGTGGTACCTAGTGTAAACCAGTTGGTGCCATTTATGGTGTCTGCCTAGTAGGGACATTGAGTGAGGCACACAATAGAGGCAACCGACTTAGGGGATCGACCTCGAGACCTCTTGCATGACCCTCAAAGCACTCAACCACTAGAGCTAGCCCATTGGGCTTCAATATATATATATATATATATATAAAATAAAATTGACTTTTTAATTATATAACCTTTATGAAATTATGGTTAAATTATATAATTCACATATCTTTTAATATAAAAATATAATGTATATAAAATAATGAGAATATTACATATAAAATTTAATATTTTATTTTATCAATATATTCCATGAAAAATGTCCTCAGGGAATCCCTCCAGGTGCTTCCTCACATTTTGTGAATGGTGCCTGGGGTAAATGCCGTCAGAGTACAACAAGTACTCCTAACCTAGAGGGACTCTATTGAACTTGAACCCCATGATCTCTCAATGATCTCCACCTTGAAATTGGTCGGTTTAAATTGATTGAGTTAGCAATTGGGTTTGAGTCTTTATATTAATATATATAACATTGGTTTGTAATAACAAATTATGAAATTAACTATTGTTATGATAGATAAGTTATAACTATCATATAAAATTAACTGGCAGATCCATCCATCGGCTAAGATTGAGGTTTTACATACTCTTGACAAACTTGACATTCCCTTGACTTGGGAATCACATAAATTCCATTCAATGCAACCAATTTGAGACATCTCGTCTATTGACTAGTGGGAAAAGGCGTTTTTGCAACCATTTTGAGACATTATGTCCACTGGCTATTACATAGAGGCATCGTAACAATGGAAACCATTTTGACAAGTCATTACCAATGCAATAATAGAGTTTCGATACACAATATAGAGGACCTGTAAGCATATTTACGTAGGCATCCATACAAAGTACAACATATACAAACAAACAAAAGTCTTAGCAGACAATCGTTCTTAAGAGCACACAAAAGTCTTAGTAGACAATCGTTCTTAAGAGCACAGTAAAAAGTAATTATTAAATGATGGCTTGATTGAACAATGGATTAATTGGTTGAACTTTAACAAATTTGTGTGGTTGCTTATTAAATGTGTCAATTTTGAACTTGATCAAGGATTTATGACAAACACAGTGACAACTTTCGACCATATCATAACTTTTTTGCAAGGGTTAACAAGCCCCCATACATTCCCTGACTCTGTTTTGATTAGGGTAGAGTAAGGATGGAATCTAAATCCAAAACAAGATTATTACCTAGCCTAGTTAGTACATTGAAGGAGTTTGAGGTTGACGGGCCTTGGAGGACATGAGTGAAATAGTTGTGCATGTGTGTGGTGTGAATTTGGGTTCCTTTGAGCCTCCTTAGGGTCACTAGATTTCTTGGGAATTATGAAGTGGAGGCAGAGAGTGTGCCCTCTTATTACCATCATGAGGGGCAATGTTTTAAGAGGGCCACACGGTGTTCTTGATTGCGATTGAGGCCATTGGTTTGATTGTAGTTGATACGATAGTTGTTGAAGTTTTGTTGGCCTGAGCCTTTTAGCTACAATAGCCTTATTGACCTTTGAATTCCTTCAAACCACTTGAACCCATCCATCTTTGACTTCATTGTTACCCTGAGGCTCTATTCAAGCTTGAGGTGTCTAGTTGGCTTGGGGTTGAGTTGGGTTGGGTGTGACGAATCTTGAATCTTTTTTGTGTGTGTGCTTTAGCACTTAAAACATGTATTGGGCAGATTTATGTACTTGACAAGTTGTTTAAACATCTTATCCTCCACTCAAATGAACACAAACTCTTTAAGGTCTTTTGTATTGATTGACTTTTAAGCGATACCCTCTTCTGAGGGCGAGGGTTAAAGAACCTTTAAGGGTCATGGCAGATGAAATTGTTTAGTGGTGTTGAAATTAGTGCAGTGGCAAGAGCCATTCTCCTGGAGGATGGCATAAGACTCTAGCTGTGGACTAGGGCCCCCAACACACTCCTGGGGTTTCTTGGTATGAGACCAAGCAGTGAGAGCCATGGCAAAAGACCCTAGTGAGGGCCCCCAGTATATGACTGGGGTTCTTGGTCTTGGACCAAGTGGTAAGTCCCTAGATGTGTTCCAGGGAATCCTTGCCCGATGCTTGGATTAATCCTTGGATGTGTTACTTGGTGGTCGATATAAGTCCCTAGATGTGTTCTAGGGCCCCTGGATGTGTTCCAGGGAACCCTTGCTTAATGCATGGGTTGATCCTTGGTCTTGTACCTTGGTGGATAAGACCCTAGATGTGTTCTAGGGCTCTAGATGTGTTTTGGGGCAACCTGGTCTTTGACCAGGTATATCTTGGTGAAATACCAAGATGTGTTGATGTGTGATCCTCTTCCTCTCTCCCGGGATGGTCCATGAGACCTAGGAGTGCCTATGAAGATGGACATGACCACATTGTTGATGTACCCTCTTATGTAGTGATGATAAAGTTTATAGGTCATTATGAGACTCATGTGGACATGTTTTTCCATTATGGACCCCCCCTTGACTTTTGTCCTAAAAGGTTCCCCCTTGTGGTCTTGCTTTCCCTCTTGTTTTATGTGATTGGGGTTTTTATAATTTACATTAATATTAATTGACATTTAATTAATATTTATATTAATTAATTTTCAATATTTAATTATTATTTTATTTGCCCTAACCCCTCTCCCTAGCTATAAAAAGACCCTACCCTCTAGCATTTCATTACACACATTCACTCCTCTCTCTCCTTGCTGTGGCTACCTCAGTGAAATGCTTCTTGTGATTGGTGCGACCTCTCCTTTGGTTTATTAGTTTCTGATCTAAGGTGTTTTGCTTGGCTGGGAGCTTCTTCTTGATTGTTTGCTGGTGCATGAGATGTTTGAGGTGCTTCCATTAGCTGTCGGACCTATCAACAAAGACTAAGGTGCTTGAGGTGCCTCCTTTAGGGTGCTGGATCTGCCTATTAGGGCCACATACATGAGTACAGGTGCCACGACCTCTTTTCTGGGCTGTCTCCTTGCTGTGTGAAGGCTGTGGCCTCTCCTCCTGGCTGTCGCGTGTTGAAATGAGGCTCCTGCAGGGGTTTCTACTTGCTGTCCAGATTTATCCTGTGTGGAGGGTTTGCTGTTTCAATTGTGGAGGGTTTGCTGCTTTCAGTTTTGGAGGTCTTGCTGTTTTTCTTTGTGGTGTTCTTGCTATCTCAAGTTGTGGACAACATCTTTTGAGGGTCTATACTTTGGCAAAATTGTCCCACAGTCCTTATTGACAGAGATCGAACCCTAGAGGTTTGATCCATGAACCTAAACTAATTTCTGAGCATATTTCTGAGGTATACATCCACACATGTGATAGGTTCATCTTTCATTGATCAAGAGGTAAGCTTGAGGTTTGTTTTTACACTCAAATTTTTTAATTATCTTCAGAATTTAATTTAGATCTGTTTATATCATTTCTTACATGTGCTGATCTAGTAAACATAAAATTTTAAAAGCATTTTGTTTTTCATTTTTTCCCTAATTCTAACATGCTATCAGAGGTTAGGGGGTGAAAAGAGCTCAAGAATTGCAGACTTGAGTCTACGTAGATCCACTTCTTAGGGTTTGTTTTGCAGATCAACAGTAAATCATTTTCATAATCTGATCCAGAACTCAGCATGGCCTCATCTTCAGTCAAAGCTGAAGATAGACTTGAAGGGGCCTCCAACTTCAATGCTTGGAAGTGTAGGATACTCAACATCCTAGAAGAGGGTGACTTGGATGAGGTGGTTACCAGGGTAATAGAAGAACCCACTTCAAATACTTGCAGGGCAGCATACAAGAAGAGACAGGCCAAAGCTAAAAGAGTCATTTTTGACTCAGTTAAGGACAACGTGATGTCCATCATTGGTCATCTAAGGACTGCCAAAGAATGCTTTGATGCCCTAGCAAATCTTTATGAAAAGAAGGCTCCAACTCAGAAGAGAATATTAAAGAAACAACTATGTACATTAAGGATGGGAAATGATGAAACCATCACTGCCTTCTTCTCCAAGATTGCTCAAACCAAAGATCAACTTACAACAATAGGAGTTGCTGTGGATGATGATGACCTTGTACAAACTGCAGTTGATGGACTCCCTGAGTCACGGGGAACCTTTCTTGCTTCAGTCAACAGAAGAGAAGCTCAACTTAACTTTGAGAGATTATGGCATGATTGCTTAGAAGAAGAAGGAAGATTCAAGAGTAGAAATGAGCACTCAACTGTAAGAGATCATGCCCTTTCAGCTAAAGCCAAGAGATGGAAGAAGTTTCCTCAACCTAAAGGCAAAGGTAAGAAACCTCAAGGTAAGCTATCTCATCTTCATCCTTATTTATCTAATGTAAGATGTTTTAACTGCAATAAGCTAGGACATTATGCAAAAGATTGCAGGAACCCTCCCTCTCAGCAGAGAAGAAAAGGTAAGTTCCATGCCTTAGTTGCCATTGAAGAAGCAGAGCTTCAACATGAACCTCAAAGAAGAAGAACCAGGGCAGCCACCAAAGAGCAAGAACAACACTAAGAATATTATCTCATCTCAGCTCTTTCTGACACTATAACCAAGTCAGAGGAGGTATGTTTAATGGATAGTGGTGCCTCCAAACACATGACAGGCTTCAAACAAAATCTTGCAAATTATCGGGATAAGAAGTTCAATGTAAAGGTAGAACTGGGTGATGATGGTACACATGACATAAAAGGGTTTGGATCTGTTTCATTTCAGCTTCAATCAGGTAATGTATTTCATATTGATGAAATTCTTTATGTTCTTGGTTTAAAGAAAAATCTCATCTCAGTTGCAGTGTTAGAAAGCAAAGGATACTCAATAACCTTCACCAAAGGGAAGGCTCTCATGTGGCCCTCAAATGGAGATTTGAGCTCTGTCATGACTATCGGAACTCGTAAGAGTGGACTTTACAAAATCACATGTCAAGTTGTTCAAGCATTAGCTCACGAGATGATAAACCCCTGCGAGCTCTGGCACAGAAGGCTTGGACATCTCAACTACAATGCACTTCCAGGTTTGTAAAAGATGGTAACATGTATGCCAGTGTTTTCATTTGAGCATGATAGTGTTTGTAGAGGTTGTGCTCTCGGTAAGAATACAAAGAAAGCTTGTCCTCACAGCAATAGAAAAACTAATGGCATTTTAGATCTAATTCATTTTGATCTTTGTAGACCTATGAATGATTGTCTTTACTATATCATTTTTATTGATGATTGTTCTCGTAAAACTTGGATTTATTTTTTAAAGACTAAAGATGAATCTTTTAGCAGATTTCAAGATTTCAAGAATCTTGTTGAGAATCAGATAGGTAGACACATCCGGGTTTTTAGAACAGACAATGGAAAAGAATTTGACTCCTACAAGTATGATGAACTTTGTCAGGCTTATGGGATTAAGAGGGCGCTGACTGTGCCTTATAATCCCCAGCATAATGGGGTTGCAAAAAGAAAAGAGGACTAAGCTAGAGCCCTCCGGAAAGAAAGGAAATTTTGTGAGATACAGTGAAACCTCAAAGGCTTACAAAATTTATGTCCCAGGTCAAAAGTTCATTGAGGTCAGCAGAGACGTGACTTTTCATGAAGAAGCAGCTTTTCGTCGTGCCAGAGAACTTCCATGTGATACAGAGGAGTAGGAAGTTCCATCTCCTGAACCTTCAGATTCATCTCTTCTAGATGTGCAGAGGGAGGAGACCTCAGAGACTTCAATGGATCCCACAAGGGATACTATTGAGTTTCCCTTAGAGAAACCTCGTGTTAAGAGGAAACCAGTCTGAAGAAGCAGAAAAGCATGCAACACTTAAAGGCACCTTAAGAGAAAGCAAGAAACCAGATAAGTACTCCGGCCTAATAGCTAAATTGAATCTTGTGATTGACTCAAAACCTTCCACCTTTGAAGAAGCCTCCAAACATCAAGTGTGGAAAGATACTATGATAGAAGAGTATGATTCAATTCTAAAGAGTGATGTATGGGTAGTGGTCTCAAGACCTCGTGGCAAATCAGTGGTAACCTCCAAATGGATTTATAAAATAAAGCATACAATAGATGGCAATGTTGAAAAATTCAAGGCTAGATTTGTGGCTCGTGGCTTCTCTCAGAAAGAAGGAATTGACTATGACGAGATCTTTGCTCCTGTTGTTAGATATACTTCCATCAGGATCATTATCTCTCTTGCTGTAGTTTTTGGTTGGAAACTTCACCAGATGGATGTTAAGACTGCTTTTCTTAATGGTGAAGTTGAGCAAGAGGTGTATATCGAACAACCCGAAGGGTTCGTGATCCATGGGAAATAATCCCATGTGTGCAAACTCAAGAAAGCCTTGTATGGATTGAAGCAAGCTCCGAGAGCTTGGTATGGGAGAATTGACAGCTTTTTACAAAGTCTTGGGTTCACCAAGAGTATAGCAGATCCCAATCTTTATATAAAGATTGTACAGAATCATATTGTTATCTTAGTATTATATGTGGATGATCTATTCCTCACAGGAGAGGAAAATTTGATAGCTCAGACTAAGAGGGAGCTTTCAACAGAATTTGAAATGAAAGACTTGGGTCTTATGCATTATTTTTTGGGCTTAGAGGTGTGGCAGAAACCAGGTGAGATCTTTCTTTCACAGAGCAAATATGCAGTTGATTTGCTCCGTAGTTTTGGCATGTTGGACTATAAGTCCATGTCCACATCGATGATTTCTAACCTGAAGAAGTTACAAGACCAAGTTACAGGTACAGATCCAGAAGACCCCACCTTATATCGACAGATCATTGGGTCCTTGATGTATCTTGTACATACTAGACCGAACATTTGTTATGCAGTGAATGCCCTCAGCCAGTTCATGTGTGAACCGAAGCATATTCATATGGTTGCTGTTAAACATATTCTGAGATATGTTCGGGGGACTATAGCCTATGGGCTTAGATACACTTCCAGTGGAGGTGTAATGCTTCATGGATATACAGATTTAGATTGGATGGACAGTACAGTGGATCGGAAGAGTACTTCCGGATATTGTTTCAGTTTGGGTTCAACTATGATCTCCTGGTCCAACAAGAAATAGGGCTCCATAACCCAGAGCACTGCAGAAGCAGAATACATTGTTGCAAGTGCTGCTAGCAGAGAAGCAGTGTGGCTCAAAAAGCTACTTTCAGATTTGTTCAGTGTTGAGCTGGAACCCACAATCATCTACTGTGATAACCAGAGCTGTATAAAGCTCTCCGAGAATCCGGTGTTTCATGACAGGTCGAAACACATTGAGATGAGATACCACTATGTTCGGGACATGGTGCAGAAGAACATTCTCAGTATTCAGTATGTTCCGACGTCAGAACAAACTGCAGATATTTTGACCAAGCCACTGTCCTTGACAAAGTTTGTGTACTTTCGAGACAAGCTTGGTGTTGTTGAGAGTGCCTTTCTTGCTGAGAGGGAGTGTTGAAATTAGTGCAGCTGCAAGAGCCATTCTCCTGGAGGATGGCATAAGACCCTATCTGTGGACTAGGGCCCCCAACACACTCCTGGGGTTTCTTGGTATGAGACCAAGCAGTGAGAGCCATGGCAAAAGACCCTAGTGAGGGCCCCCAGTATATGACTGGGGTTCTTGGTCTTGGACCAAGCAGTAAGTCCCTAGATGTGTTCTAGGGCCCCTGGATGTGTTCCAGGGAATCCTTGCCCGATTCTTGGATTGATCCTTGGATGTGTTCCTTGGTGGTCGATATAAGTCCCTAGATGTGTTCTAGGGCCCCTGGATGTGTTCCAGGAAACCCTTGCTTAATGCATGGGTTGATCCTTGGTCTTGTACCTTGGTGGATAAGACCCTAGATGTGTTCTAGGGCCCCAGATGTGTTCTGGGGCAACCTGGTCTTTGACCAGGTAGATCTTGGTGAAATACCAAGATGTGTTGATGTGTGATCCTATTCCTCTCTCCCGGGATGGTCCATGAGACCTAGGAGTGCCTATGAAGATGGACATGACCACATTGTTGATGTACCCTCTTATGTAGTGATGATAAAGTTTATAGGTCATTATGAGACTCATGTGGACATGTTTTGCCATTATGGACCCTCCCTTGACTTTGTCCTAAAAGGTTCCCCCTTGTGGTCTTGCTTTCTCTCTTGTTTTATGTGATTGGGGTTTTTATAATTTATATTAATATTAATTGACATTTAATTAATATTTATATTAATTAATTGTCAATATTTAATTATTATTTTATTTGCCCTAACCCCTCTCCCTATCTATAAAACGAACCCTACCTTCTAGCATTTCATTACACACATTCACTCCTCTCTCCTTGCTGCGGCTACCTCAGTGAAATGCTTTTGTGATTGGTGCGGCCTCTCCTTTGGTTTATCAGTTTCTGATCTAAGGTGTTTTGCTTGGCTGGGAGCTTCTTCTTGATTGTTTACTGGTGCATGAGATGTTTGAGGTGCTTCCATTAGCTGCCGGACCTATCAACAAAGAATAAGGTGCTTGAGGTGCCTCCTTTAGGGTGCCGGATCTGCCTATTAGGGTCACAGACCTGAGTACAGGTGCCGTGGCCTCTTTTCTGGGCTGTCTCCTTGCTGTGTGAAGGCCACGGCTTCTCTTCCTGGCTGCCACATGTTGAACTGAGGCTCCTGCGGGGGTTTCTACTTGCTGTCCAGATTTATCCTGTGTGGAGGGTTTGCTGTTTCAATTGTGGAGGGTTTGCTGCTTTCAGTCTTGGAGGTCCTGCTGTTTTTCTCTGTGGTGTTCTTGCTGTCTCAAGTTGTGGACAGCATCTTTTAAGGGTATATACTTTGGCAAAACTGTCCCACAGTCCTTATTGACAGAGATCAAACCCTAGAGGTTTGATCCATGAACCTAAACTAATTTCTGAGCATATTTCTGAGGTATACATCCACACATGTGATAGGTTCATCTTTCATTGATCAAGAGGTAAGCTTGAGGTTTGTTTTTACACTCAGAAATTTTAATTATCTTTAGAATTTAATTTAGATCTGTTTATATCATTTCTTACATTATTTTAGATCTAGTAAACATAAAATTTTAAAAGCATTTGTTTTTCAATTTTTCTCTAATTCTAACAAGTGGCTTGGAGATATGTTCAAAGAACGGCCAAAATTACATGAATTTTCCAAGGAACTTGTCACTCTACCCATGTAGGACAAAATAGTTGTTGGTGCAGCGATGGGCACAATGGGCCCCATTCATTGAAATTTTGAACAATATAAACTTATGCCCAATGATATGCAACACCCAAATTAGAACAAAAACATGCTACAATAGTTTGATGGATAGGCATTCAGTCAGAGAGCATACAAAACCAGCTTTGCAATCATATAAGGGGAATAGGTCTACTCATTCTCAATACTAAAAATGGAGAACATGTGCAGAAATACATAAATGCACCTCAAAGCTTTACTTTGGCTCTTGGTTGACTCTCTACATCTCTATCTCTTCATCTCTTAGGAATGGCTAACTTGACTGAACTTTCTATTTATTTACTTGGTTGGCCGACTATCCAACTTCTCTTGGCCAAGGTTGTTGGGAGTGGGAGTTCGAAGCACCAATTTCCAAAAGACTCAAGGAGCACGCCTCAAAGTTTTACTTTGGCTCTTGGTCGACTTTCCACAACTCTAGCTCTCCATCTCTTAGGAATGGCTAACTTGACTCAAATATCCTATTTATTTGCTTTGTTGGTTGACTTTCCAACTTCTCTCGACCAAGGTTGTTGGAAGTGGGAGTGGGAAGTACCAATTTTGAAAAGATTTCAAGAGTGAAGCATTCCGACAGTGTTTTTTTATATAATACATATTTTAGTATGTTTTGATGGCTATATATTAGAAAAACATGTAGAATGGCAAATGAGTTGCGAAAAGTATGAAACACATATTTTTTTAGTAGATTAATGGTAATCATTCAAATATCAACCATTCAGTACATGAATAACATCAAACATATAGCAGTGGTAACTTATAGCATGTCATCAAATTATCAACCATAACATCAATCTTTAGGTTTCAAGTTTCAACATATAACATTTTCATCAACAAACTGTAATGGAGAACATCAACCGTGAAATGAAACAAGGCATCGTGACGAAAGAGTTGTAATACACAGTCAACAGTTCAAACTTACGCATTAAGCTATCATATAATGTTTAAAATAGGACATAGTAAAGGGTCAAGACAAATAATTCGGTGTTCTAKAATTGAGATTTTAAATTGAAAAAGGTAAATAATTCTACTATGTACTAAGCTCTTTCCTATTGCTATTGAGAAGTTATCAGTTATAAGGGATTCAAAATTAGYGATCATACCAATGAAAGKCAGAATAAGGACAAAATGATGACAAATATTGATCGTATTAATAATTTTAGAGACCTAGTTCAAAAACTTGAAGATGTTTAGTTCTTCACTTACATAAGAAGGCTTTATATATTAGTTGAACCCTGATTCTTATGCTAATGTTGGAGCTACATGAGGTTAATTAAAAATTGATATAAAGTGGCACCTCATACTAATTATGGTTTCTAGTCTGAGACTTGGGAGTGGGGCCATTGAATATAGAGTGTATACTATTTTTAGATTTGCTATTTTTCCAATGATTACATGGTCTGTTGAGGACATTGCCTCATTTAGGTATTATTTGTTGATGTTTCTGGTAGCTGCGGGAGATATTCACCTCCTGGATAACCTTTCTTATAGATGAAGATGCCAAGACCTCAAAGGAAAACCATTGAAAGAAATAAAGAAGCCCCAGAAGATCTATATTTAGCCAGAAGTAAAGTCGGCTCCACAAGAATAAGATAAACAGAATTATATTTTCCAGAAAGGTCAGGTCGGCCCTGCCAGAAAAGTTGCTGGACAGATTAGTATAAATAAGGGTGACACCTTCCTCATTTGTCACACTCTCTCACTCATCTATAGCACAAGTTTAGTGGAGAGAGCTGCAGCTGTAGCTGCAATAGGAAGGATGGCGCAAGTCTGGTTGGGGTTTATCTTATCTCTTGGTGATGCATTGTTGAAGGCCAGCTACCCTAGCGCTCTGGCTAGGGTTTGCTGCAGTATTGTTGGTGGTACGCTAGTGGAGGTTAGACACCCTAGCGCTCTGGCTAGGGTGTGCTGCATCTATGTTGCTGGATTCTTTCTTGTTGGTTTGCTCTAGTGGATAGAGCTTGTTCTTGGTTATTTTGTCTTGGCATGGATATTCTCTATAAGAAGGTCTGCTGGGTTTTCTCCCCTTGTGTAGAAGTGTTTCCCAGGATGTATATGATATGCTCGGGGGTGGCACGAGTAGGTGCCTATGGTTGGGTGGCGATGGTGTAACATTGCCCATGGAGAAATGAGCATGCAAAAGAAGTTCAAATTGCTATGGTAAATCTAATGTTAACGTAATTAACGAAAATTCAACATTATTATCTCAGTTATTATATGTAATGGCAATTGTGTATGTCTTTTGAAGTGGTTATTATTACATTATTGTCCATCAAATCTAGTAATTACCCTGCATCAGTAGAGATAAAATGCATCCATAGATTAATGAGATTATAAAGGTATGTGAAGTGAAGGAAGTACATTCAAACCCCAAGTTGATAAACTCAGCCTCTGTGATTTGGAGAGGTTGGTAGTAGTATTATATAGTTGTTGGAATGATGACTTTGAGGATGGTGTCGAAAAGGGTGAGATTTATGGGTGGGGATGAAGACTTAGACCATCAGTTAGGCTAGGTGGACAGCCCCAGACACCCAAAGCCGAGATAAATACAAAGCCCATGCAAATGCCAAGGACACCCACAGAACACACTGCGGTGAACACAAGCCTCCAGACTGAGCCTGGAGTTGATTTAATTGCACTAGGAAACTACATTGCCTGTAATACTTCAAAATCTTGTTCATGATCCTGTTTAAAATGCTTTTCGTTGTACAACTCTGCAGTTGCCATATTTATTTCCTCTTTAGAGTTGTATAAAACAATATCACCATTCTTGAGTTGAATGAAAGGTTCACAGTTGTTCATACATATTACATATGGATGATAGCTGCTTCCACATAAACATATGACTCTAGTCTTATAATGATTACCTAGATATGAATGAGAGCTTTATCCATCATTATATCAGCTTTGTTCCCACTTCCATTTGTAGCTCTGTTAATTGGTAAATATTTCCTAGTGTACCAGGTATCCTTCCTGTCAGGTTGCGATTTCAAAGCATAAGCAATTCCAGCTGTACAAGATTTCCAAACTCTTGTAGTATATTCCCAGTTAAAAAATTTCTGCTGAGATAAAGCTGTTGAAGGATTGTGCAGTTGGAAATCTGAGGAGGCACATTTTCATAAAGCTTGTTTGATGAGATATTGAAGATGACTAACTGTGAAAGTTTTCCAATCTCAGAGGGTATTTCACCGACAAAGTAATTGTTGTCCAGGAGAAGTGTGTCCAGGCTTTTACTGTTTCCTAGCTCATCTGGAATCAACCCAGAATATTTGATTCTGATGAAGTTCAACCAAAGACAAATTTTCCAGCCGAGTAAGCTCCATGGGTATAGTTACAGTCACTGTGTTATCTCCCAAGCATGGTTGCACAAGAGATTTGTAAGTCTTCACAACATAAGGAATTTCTCTTGTCAATCTATTGGACCATAGATTTAGCCAAATCAGTTTCCCAAACTTGCAAACTTGAGTGGCTATGCTCCCAATGAGATTATTCTCAGACACATCAAAGACCAATAGTCTACTATAACTCCAATCTCTGGAGGAACTGTACCCTCTAAAGCATTATTAATGGGCTCTAGTTCTTTCAAAGAGGTTAAATATTGAAACTCCTATTGGGATGGTGCCTGTGAGTTGGTTGATGGAGAGATCTAAATCTGACAAACCACTTAATCTTACCCAATTCTTGGGGATTATTCCCACTAAGTTTGTTTTGAAATAGAGGAAGAAGTTGAAGGTTTCTTATTCTGGTAAACTTCTCATGCAATATTTCCTGTCAATTCATTTTCAGACAGATCTTTTTGAACTGCAAGTGTGCAGTTACTAATCTCCCTTGGAATAGATCCAGTCAAACTATTCCTGTAACAGACGAATATTTTAGGTGCTTCAGGTCAGCAATTTCAGCTGGAATCTCTCCAACCAAATAATTGTTGTATAAATCAAGCATCTCTAAGTTGCTGCAATCCCTAAGCTCCTCGGAGATTATACCAGAAAAGCCATTGTTCCACAATATCAAATGTGTCAGTCTCTGAAGCATTCCAAGTTCCTTCGAAATTTCACCTTCAAAATTGTTCCGAGCTAACCCAAGAATCTGCAAACCATTATACTCACTTATTTCTGGGGGATTGAACCAGATGGCATATTTTGCCCAGCTCGGAAAATTTTCAATTTCTTTAGATTCTTAAGTGATGATGGTAAGGAACGGTAAAATTATTAGTGTAAATTACCAGCTTGTCAAGAGATGACCAATGGCCTAACTCATTTGGGCGATTTCCATATAAGTAATTCTTGAACAAGTATAGTTTTTAATTTTTTAATTTTGGTTAAATTTATTTTCAAGTGAACCAAACTGCAAATGTGAAGGAGAATTTCACCATGAAGCATGTTGCTGCTTAGATCAAGGATCTAAGCAGGATCTGTTGCTGCTAAGAGGGAGGATCTGTTGCTGCTTGCAATTTCCAAACTCGGGTGGTATTCCCCTGAGCAGATTGTTTCCAGAAAAGTTTGAGATCCTGAAGGCAGTCAACTTTCCAATACCAGATGGTATGTAGCCTGAGAGATCCTTGCGACTAAGATTAAGAGACCATACTCTAGGAGAGCTAGTAGCTAGTAGCTGTGCAATATACACCTTCCCTATCACATGGGCTGGAATTTGAGGCAATCCATCCTTTCAGATTATTCAGTGGATTCTGAAAACTTCCCTTAATCTCAATGAGATGCTGCCCTTCTTGGTTCAGCCCATCGAGCTGAATGAAGGGTGCAAAAAGAACAATTCTCAATAAAGCAATCAGCTTCTACAAAGCCCTGCATGTTATTCGAAAAGGTCACTGTTCTCAGCATTGCAAAATGCCCCATGTTTAGAACTGTCCAAGCAGGTTTTGTCTCATCATAAGCAAACAACAGAATACTTCACAAGTCTCTGCTAATCATTTAAAATGGAAAACTTGACATTCTGCCAAAGGGACCCTTTGCAATCCAGTCCATGATTTCATGGCCCTCCTCTAAA
>JASDQU010101403.1:330373-341954 GCA_032191745.1 Picea mariana | reverse complement strand
TCATATCCTCCTGAGTCTTGGATTCCCACCAAATAAGTGCTACACTATCCAATCTTAATGAAGCAAGCTGAATTTTGGTTTCATCATCTTGAATTTTTTGTATTCTACAATATACCTCAATTTGACGTATCCAATTATCTAACTTCTCAGCATTAACTTCTCCATTGTATATTGGCAATTCAAATTTTATATCAATCTTTAATGAAGGAATTTGCGAAGGAGTTTTACCATGTCCCTTTGGAGAATTCGGAATAGGTATTGAATTGGTAGAAGAAGAAGAAGAAGATGGAGGAGAGGGTGGTGGAGAAGCACCATTCCCTCCATTTCTGTTTGGAGTTTTGTCACCACTGCTTTCCTTATGCCTTGAAGGGTTGGAGCCTTCACCTTGCGACGATATGTTCCTTTCCATCAAGATCTTCATCATCTCTCTCATCTCCATGACAACCTTTCTGAGATCTTCATCTTCTGCAGGAACACGTTCATGACTTTCTTCATGAGCCATACTTGGTGAATGCCTCCTTGAAACTTGTGGTGATTGTATATGCTTCCTCCTTGAAGGATGAGAACTTGGCTCCACAAGTTGACCTTTTACTCTTGTGAATTTCAACCTTGTGAGCATCAGAAACAAAACACTTACAAAACAATCAAGTCTTCAAAAACCAGTGCTCTGATACCAACTTGATCTAAAAATGAAGAAGACTTGAAATCTTGAAATTATTTGCAAGTAAATTTTATGTGTTAAAAGAAAATGGATCAACTTTGCAACAAATTAATTAAAGGATTCCTTATGCAAGATACAAATAAACAACAACATAATCAATGAACGTAAGCACATAAACACAACAATTGATAAAGGAGTTCACCCCTCTCTTGGGCTACATCTCCTGGTCCAGCTTCCAATGGATCATTATTATTAATTGGTCAAAGTGCTCAAAAACATGCCTTACAATGCTCAAACTGACCAACAGACTACTCTAATGGCTTCAGAGCATCCAAAAACCCCTATTTGGGCTTTTTCGGCACCTCAATTGGTCAAAAAACGAAGAAGTTAGGCCTCCTGGAAGTCCCCCCTTCAAGCTTGTTGTCTCTGCATCTACAAAACGCACCCTTGTTTCATGAACCTGGCACACACGCAATTTAAAGCGTGAAAACCCAGCACCATGTGCAACTGCACCAATGGTGCAAACTGTAGGATGGTTATGGGTGTGCCAGCCCCTAACCACCTAGCACCTAGGCACGTGAGGGTCATATGACCGCGCTCTATGGAAAAAAGGGCTAACTGTTTGCAACCGAATGGAGCAATGACAAATGGCGGTAGTTACAACCGTTTGAACCATTTCAAACTCCACGCCCTTTGCAACGGTGGTCACATACAATAGAACCACATGATATATATATGGTTATATATAATAAGTGATATGACCGCGGGTTGGGGCTAAGCCCCGTCCCGAACCCCCCCGCCGAATATTACACAACACAAATTCAAATAAATAAAAACTCATATATAAAACAAGGCGTAAATGGTGGTCCATTGGTCGGGCAGACTTTGTGAAATCTCTATATGGTGGGGAGGTCCGGGGGTCGAACCCCATGGACTCCAATATATTTTAACAAACAAACCAATAGCCAATACCAGGGTGCCATGTGGCAGCCCATGACTGGGCCACGTGGCACCTTACCATTGATAAAAAATATGCCACATGTCGCATTCCGATTCAACCACACCTGCCACCCAAAATCTACCACATCACCACATGCCACATTAGCGTATGGTCGTATGGCCCTGCCATGTCAGCCTGTACGGATTGTACAGATTGTACAGTCAGCATCCCCTTTTTTGCCTGTTTGACATTCCGAACAGATTGCAATATATCTCGCTCCCGACATCCGTTTGAGATGAAATGAGTTGTGTTGGGTTCACAATGATGAGGCCTATGCTCTCATCCAGTTTGAAGCGATTCCGAGCACTTTGAGTTTTTGAGCAAAATTTGATCCCCTGATTAGATGACCTTGTGAATGTGAATCCCATCCTATCAGTCTTGCCCAACTATATCTCACCTTTGGCTGGTGTGGTTAATCATGACAGTGTCCCAAGAGACTTTGAATATACACTGATCACTGCATACCTCCCGAAGGGGATACACACAGTTGGACCACAATTGGGGCAGATTTTGACGCTAAAGATCAGTGATTTCAACTTAGAAGACCACAAGAATTATGGAATGCTCATACCACATAAGTAATTGACCAAGACACCAGAGAAGAAGCCAAGGATAGTCCCCCAACCATGGACCATGGACCATGGACATCGCAAGATCAACAATCCTTAACGTGATGAAGATACCACACTTCTTCACACATTTGGAGGTTAACACGTGTGTTAAACTGCTCCTGTCATGATAGCATGGAGGTTACCTGTGGCTAAATAGGCACATCACTGTAGATCCGGCGTTGATCCACCTGATCATGGGATTGATCATGCAAGGACCTGACCCTCAGGATTTTTACCAAAGGAAGGTTACAGATCGCACCCTGGTGCAATGAATAAAAGACACCTATGGCGATGTAGAGAAGGGGAACTGGGGCTACAAGGTAGCCTCCATCCAAAATGGTGCAGTGCGCCTAGCTTGTCAACTGATAGTAGGCAAGCTCGTTAGGAAAAATAGAACAACGCAGGTCACGAGGTTCATCGTCAACCTCGCAGGAAAGTGCATTGAAGGCATGCAAATGAATTGGGTGAGCTACCTCGTCAACCAGTTGGAGCAAGATTGTCACGAAGCGCAAGACCTGGACTATGAGTTTCACTTTCGCTGGTTGTTGATCCTCATTTCCTTCATCGCTTGGGAGATTCTGAAGGGACCGAACTTGCTGGAAGTCGAGCCATCCGAACCACTGGCTACGAGGTTCACTACCCTATGGTATTAGAGCGACATGGAAAATAAATGGTAGTCCAATGCGGTATTCCACACCTATTTCATATAGCTGAAGAAGGCCATTGAATCCTTCCATCACATGATGCCAAATAAACTCGATTGATTCAAGACAATAGTGAAGTTCCACGCAGGCAGACACTTCATTTACATCACTGCACGTGGGGACGAACACAAGGAAGATCTTCAATCCTATTACAAACTCACTGAAGAAGATATGGAAGAAATCACCAAGGAATGGCCTACAGAATTCCTTGTACCAGTTGAACAGACAGAACTCTCTAACCTCGATATGATCAAAAGTCCTATAGTCACCCGGGAAGAATATGATGGACCGAGCAACGTAAGAAAGAAGAAAAAGAAGGAATAAGTGCAGGAAATACACAATGCATCAGAGGAAACTTTGTCGGAGTCACCTAGAGGAGAGGACAAAGTAGACCAAGAAGAGGATGAAGGGGAAGAAGACAATAAGGAAAAGGGCAAAGTGACACTGCCTAAGGACCCCCTTATAGAGGCCAAGACATCCAAGAAAATAAAGGTTTCCCCGCAGAAACCCTCAGCTAGAAAGAAGAGATGCACGAACAGACCTAAGTCATAGAATGTGCTCACAATTGATGACATTGACCTCATCATCGCAGCTATATCAGACATGTCAGAGGACATTTTATAGCGAAATGAAGCCAAACAGGAGATAATGTATGAGAGGATCAAGGTGGAGCTCAAAGGGGTACATAAGGCTCTCTATTCGAGTAGCGTATTGTTTACTACACCGTTGTCAGCAAGGGGTATAGAAGAAGGAGACGATTCTTCCCAACTCCATAGATTAGCATATGCGAGAGAGGCTCACCTTTATCAAGTGCAGGAGGAAACAGAGTAGGCCACAGAGGCCTTGAAGCAAGCAAAGGAGGAATCCCTAGAGCAAAGTCAAGTTGCCAAGCAAGAGAAAGACGACCTCCAAGCAAAGTTTGAAGAGGACAGGGAGAAGATCCAGTGAGAGAAAGATCAGTTGCTCACAGAGAATATTGGAGTTAGAGAAGTAGTCACTCGGGCACTTCACTCTGTGCTGGGATTGAAACCAATGGAAGAAGAGACAGCTGAAATCCAACTAGGGAAGCTCGCTGAGGCCATTCAATAGCTCCAAGAAAGAGTAGCAAAACTGAAATTGCAAGCAGTACTGAGCACTCCGCATGAAGTGCGAGATCAAAGGGAAGAAACTTCCAGGAGCATAGTAGAAAGAATCAAGGCACTAGCTACAAATGTAATCAACTCAGTAACTGAAGTGCACAGACCTACGAGCACCTTGCGGAGCACCCATAACTGAGAACACTAGAAGCACAGCTCCAAGAGACCAAGCAGCAAGCATCAACAATGCAAGTGTAGTTGAAGCAACTTACAGTTGTTGAGAAGATTAAATGATCACAGGAGTAGCGCGTAGTTCAGAAATAGGTCAGTGCCATCCAGAGTAGAGTCATGGAAGTGACACAGAGACTCCAGCCGATACATGACGAATCCTTAACACTTTTTGAGGAGATCGAGGGACAATGTGCACATTTGGAACAAGTGGTCACCACCATAGAACAACGCTTGGAAGGACCCGTCATCGAGACAATCATTCAGGAGTTTGTTGAGAAGGAAGCTTTGGTGAAGCAGCAAGTCGAGGCAGCTTGAGCCAAGCTCAAGGCCTTTGAAGCAGAATTGCCCAGATCAGAGTGACTCAGGACGAGTCATGGGTGAGTGTTGGGGGCCTGTTGGCCCTCGACCAAGTTTTTGGAAACATTGGTCGTGTTTGACCATTTTGGGACTTCGACACGCTGGTCGAAGAGGGAGTGCCTAGGTGAAACATAGATCACGGGATATCGTCCTATTTTACGGGCTTTTGGGTTTTGGTTTTATGTAATGGGTATGGTATGTTGGCCCATGGGTTTACCCATGTTTGGGCCCCTTTGTAATGTATAAATAAGAGGTTGAGTGATGTAAGAAGTAGGTTTCTGTGTGCTAAGTGCAAGTTTGATCTATGTGATAGTATGATTTTTCCAAGTGCATATAGTTGTGAATTTTTTGTGGATACTGTTGACACTTGCAAAGCTAAGTGAAAGTGATTGTAAGAAGGCTCTGTTCTTGATTGTAAGAAGGCTTTGTGCTTTGACCTAACTCGGGGAAGGAGGATCTGATGAGGTGTGCACAGATCTCCTTTCCTATGCGGAGTATGCCTTGAGACTTTGTGCATGTAAGAAGATTAGAAGAAGCTAATAAAGAAGTAGGAGAGTTGGTGGATGTAGCCCCACATTGGGTTGAACCACATATATCATGTGTTGATGTGCTTTGTGCAGTATTGTTGATGTGTTTACTTTCTTAGTGCATTGATATTGATATATGATAGTTAGATCTATGAATGTTGAGTACTTATTATGTGAAGGAATGTTAGATATGCTCCGATGCTATGTGTTTAATGATTAGATATACTAGATCTGGATTAATATTGTGTTGTTTTATAATAAGAGTTTATTATGCGATGTGAATGGAAATCTAGATCTAATGCATGTTGTTGGCTAATTGTTGTGTTAAGGTATTGTAATCACATATCTATGTCCCAGCTAGGTTGCAAACACTTAAGTCCTGCAACCCCCCTTGCCTCTACCTCAAGTGAGACTTCATCTACTTCGTAGGTGTTTCTGAAAGGGCTAGTAGTTAGGGTTTTGTTGGTGTGTTGTTGAAAGTGTTGAACCCTGGGTCTGCCCCTATACCAACACATGCCAAATCAACAAACGAATGTTGGCTACTTGACTCAAAATCCTTCTCAACTGAATTTGACTGGATCCTCTAACTATTTACAAACAACTTATGGTCCTACTGGTATACCTACGGGATTACCTCCTCAAAACTACTAGTTTCCCCCAGTTAACAAACAATTGTTGTTTCTAGCTACTTTGGATTTACCGGATTTGTCTCGAATTTTGAATGATCCTATCCTACACTCTCTTTTTTGGCTGGTTATACCTACTAAAATACCTTAAAAAATTCCAAAGTTTGACGGTCGACCAAGAGAATATCCAAACAATCATGTCATGAATTTTCATCTTTGGTGTCCATCCAACTCCTTGATGTATGATTCCATACGACTACGACTTTTCCAACGCACTCTGACGAGTTCTGATACCAAATGGTACATCAAATTTCCTATAGGTTTCTTTAATGATTTCAACACCTTAGCCATGGCATTCTTGACACATTACCAACTTACGATACAATATGAGACATGAACAAATTTTTTAAGTTCATTTAAACAATCCTCTTCTACCCACATCTCTGATCATAGTCATGAGTGGAGGAGGAGACGAAGATTAATAAAAGTTCCCCTTCTTGATCAATTGTTGGTTGAGTGGTTCAAAAAATCACTCATTAGTCCTATAGCCTATGATGTTTCCATGGGATGTGTCATCATTGAAGAACAAGCGATTAGTCTTTCTCAATACTTGGATCTTGTTTATTCTCAAATGGGCACATTATATGACTTGATCCCTGACGCTCCTTGCCCATCTACAATTCCAACCCCAATGCTTCCAGTAGCATCTCATGTTGTTGATGGTGTGATTGGAACCTTTCATGTTGAAACTCAATCAAAGCACGTCAATCATTCCAATCCCAAATATACTACTACTAGTGTACAAAATGTTACTCTTCCTACTCCCTCTCCCAGTAAAACCTCTAAGGTGAATACGGTTTAGTCTATGACTACTAATAAATATCAAAATAAAAAGAAAGGGAAGGGTAAGAATAAAGAGGATAAAACTAATAATCAACAACCATATAAACCCAAAACTCAACCTGTTGATGATAAATAAAAGAGAAAACCTCGTTATCCTTGTCTTATCTCTGGCGAGGACCATTACACGAAAGATTTTCCAAGACGTGCAGAAGTTACTAAGTTCCTCCAAGGAACTGGAACTCCCCCTATGCCTGTCATTTTGTCACAACCTTTTCCTTCTCAATAGCAGGCCCAACTGGTTATTCATGACCAACTTTCTCTCTCTACCATCTCTTATGTGCTTATGTGTACTGGTGACTCCAAGAAAAATGAAGTTCTAGTCGCTACTCTAACCAAATATTATTCTCCTTCTAAAGAGAAAGTTGATGATCCACCTCCTTTGTTGGCTCAACCTCCTCCATCAGCTCCATCTCCCAATGGTCCTCTTCATCTCAAACAACCTATTCCTGATATAGCTATATGTCTACCTACTAAGGGCATTGTTCGTAAGTCGTCATTTAACCCACATGCACGTGCAGCTGAAAACTACAGTATTGTAGAAGATCTTGCACAAGAACCTTCTACGATGTTAGCTCTCGAAGTCCTTCAAATTTTTCCTACTCAACGGAAAGCACTGTTAAAGGTTGTTGGTGGAATCGATCCTACTCATACCAATTCAATAATATTTGACTTGGAAGATCACATTCCAAGACTCCTTCATAAATTATCTTTTCAAATACAAGTAATTGTGGAAAACAAGAATATTTGTCGAACAATTGTTGATGAAGGAGCTTCAAATTGCATCATGTCTGTCACTTGTTGGAAATCCATTGGCTCTCCTGCCCTTATCGAATCACAAAACACGTTAAAATATTTTAATGGTATAGGTTTTAAACCTTATGGTGTGTTGGCAAATCTTTAATAGACAACACATGCTTGTATACTTGTCATTGATGGCAAAGTACAATAGTGTAGATGGCATGAGTACAGAAAGTATGAAATAGATGGGCATTATGAGAAGACGTTGTAGGAAGGGTTTGAAAGGTTTGGTCATAATAGATTCTATATGTTGTAATGCATCATCCGATTCAATTGTTAGGAGATCATGCTGGAGCTTTGGCTTGGAATGATGTCTCTAGAGGGGAAACGAGTTGTACCAGATACTCGGAAAGGACTTGTTCTTGTAGATAGGGGAGATGAGGGTTTGTTACACATTTAATGGCTTAATCGAACAAGTAATGTGGTAGAAGTTGATCAAATTGTAATTCCAGATGAAGCTGTATTTGAAAAGGTCCAAGAAACCCCCGAGCGAGTGTACATTTTGAAATTCAAGGAGGATGATCGCAAATTCTTTTTTTGGATGCAGGTTCCCGATGATCGTTAGATCAAGTGTTGATTGGGACTGTTGATCTGGACCGTCGACTCCATTTCATAGTTTCACGACTCGCGTCTTGGAGAGGCAAGAAATATGACAATTGAAATCGTGATATGTGAAATCGCGATTTAATCACAGCCGTTAGATCAAGGTTGATCTAGACCGTCGACTCCATTTCGGAGTTTCACGACTCACGTCTTGGAGAGGCAAGAAATATGACAATTGCAACCGTGATTTAATCACAGCCATCAGATCAAGGTTGATCTGGACCGTCGACTCAATTTCAGAGTTTCACAACTCGCGTCTTGGAGAGGCAAGAAATATGACAATTGAAATCGCGATTTAATCACAGCTGTCAGATCAAGGTGTGATCTGGACCGTTGACTCCATTTTGGAGTTTTGCGACTCGCGACTAGGAGAGGTAAGAAACAAAACCATCGAAATCGTGATATGTGAAATCATGATTTAATCCTAGATGTCAATTCACGATGTGTTTTGGATTGTTGATCTGAGCTCTAAATTGGAGCTTCGGCTATCACGACTTGGAGAGTCGAGATGGCTCATCTCTAGACTCACGAAAGGTGAATTCACGAAAAACACTTTTTTCATAAGCGCTTGATCATAGCCTTGGTCATATTGGGGAAGGAGCTAGTGTATAAAATCTTTGTATCAGAACTTCGGAGATCACAACATGAAGTGTCGAGACACTCGGCCACAGGATTGTCAAAATGCCGAAACCCAATTTAAAGGCAATGTTAATAAATTTCATCCAATGGAGAAGATAATCTAGAATATGATTGGAGGGTTACTGTTCTCTCTCATAGTTAACTCCTCATTTACGAATCTGTTAGCGAAACGAACTCATCATTGTCGATCGGTTGGCGTTTCAGTAGCTCGGACGATTGTCTTTATTTTGTCTAAGGAGATGTGAAGGGGAACTGTCATGGGGGTGTGTATAAAAGAAAAAGATACAAACTATGTGAGTAGTTGGTTGTTCTGGATGAAAAATGAATGAAACTGTAAGAAAGGGAAAATCATAGGATGCGTAGTGTGAGACTGAGAATATGTGCAGTGTGAGATAAAACTCAGAGAAGAGTAACATATGAGGAAAAGACTTGAAGAAGAGAAGAATAACAGAACAAGTTGAAGCAGAGCAGACTTGCAGAAAAGACAAAGGAAGAGAAGAATTGTAGAACAGTTAGAAGAAGACCAGATTTACAGAACAAAGAAAGATTGGTAAGAATTGATTTATCTGTGTAGTTGTCTGTTTATTTATTCATTCATATTCCAAGGTGGTTGGGAGGTTATAGGGATGACTTTTGTCCTCAGAGGTTCAAGTGGGAGCTTGAACACAGGGATTTGTAGCTTCCATCTAGTTGCAGTCAGAGAAACCAGGGTGGCAGGGTGGTGCAGGGGAGAACAAGTGTTCTCTGTTATACAGGTTGGAGCTTGTGTAATTGGAAGTTGGTGCTTCCATCCAGTTGGTGCTGGAACATTAGGGGAGTTGGTGCTTCCTTCTAGTGGGTTCTAAAGAAACAAGAGAGTCGGTGCTCTCAAACAAGTTGCAGCTTGTAAAACAGAGGTAACAACCTCACATTAAGTTGGTGCTCAATTATAGATGATGTACAGAACTTAAAAGACTACCTATCATTTCGAAGAAGAAGAGGTTTTCTCCCTTTATGGGTTTCCTCGTGAAAATCTGTTTCTGTGTATACCTTATGTGTGACTGATGCTCTTTACTTTTACTGTCCATATGTTGTATAGTGTTGATGATCACTTGAAGAAAGATTAAGAATGTTTTAATAGACTTAAAACTGTTTAAGCTCAATAACAACTGATTCACCCCCCCGCCCCCTCTCAGTTGTCTTAGTAATTTCAACAATTGGTATCAGAGCAGCTTCCTTTTATTCAAAGGTAGATCTGTAAGCTTAAATATGACAAGTCGTGAATTGACTTCAGCCTCTAAGCCCCCTCTGTTTGATGGAACATTTTTTTCCTTTTGGAAGATTAGAATGAGAACATACTTAATGGCCTTGGGTGTTGATGTTTGGGATGTAGTAGAGACTAGATATACAAAGCCTGTTGTGCTAGCCTCCAAGGACGATAAGTTAGAATTTTGTTTTAAAGCTAAGGGAATGAATGCTATCTTGAATGGACTTGATGAAGCTGAGTTTGTAAAGGTGATGCATCTTGAAACTGCCAAAGCAATGTGGTATAAACTTATTAGCAGTTATGAAGGAAATGAGAAAGTAAAAGATGCCAAACTTCAAACATACAGATTGAAATTTGAACAACTAAAGATGAATTAAGATGAAAGAATTAGTAAGTATTTTTTAAGAGTTGAAGAACTTGTAAATGCCATGAAGGGTCTTGGTGAGAAGTTTGATGACTCACTCTTAGTTTAAAAGATTTTAAGATCTCTGCCTGATAAGTTTAATCCAAAAGTCTCTACAATAGAAGAATTAAATGATCTCAAAACCCTGTCCATTGATCAACTTCTAGGAACTTTAACTGCATTTTAAATGAGAACTAACAAAGATAAATCCAGTACCAGAGAAGCATCTTTTAAAGTAGACAAGAATGTTGATTCAGAATTAGATGATATTGAGGAAAAATTTGTCAGAAGGTTAAAGAAAGGATCAGGAAAATATCAAGGGAAGTTGCCCTTCAAATGCTTTAACTGTGGTAAGATAGGTCATTTTTCATCTAAGTGTCCCCATCAGAAAAAGGACCAGAACTCTGATGATGAAAAGAAGTACAAAACAAGAAATATAATAAGAAGAAAAGTTTGGTTGCAAATAATGACAATTCCTCATAAGACACCGATAGTGACTCTTCCTGTGAAGATAAGGCAAATGAATTCATGCTTATGGCCAAAGAGGATTATGATAATAAAAGCATAGGAAGTGATGATAATAATGAAGAAGCTATGGTTGATATGAAAGGAGAATTGATCAGTGCACTGGAAGAAATTGACAGACTCAGAATTAAGAATAGAAAACAAAAACAATTGCTGATACAGTTCGAGAAAGAAAGTAAAAAACCTGATGAAGACTTTGCTCTGCTGAAAGTGGAATTAGAAGAGGCAAAGAAAATAGAAGACATACTGAAACAACAATTGTCAGAGAAGAAAGTCAAGTGTGAAGCCTTAGAAGAAGAGATAGTAAAAACCAGAAAATAAATGGAGAAGTTTAAAGGATTGTATCACCAAAATCTGCCAAGTATTAAAGCCTCAGAAGGATTAACATCCATTCTAAATCAGCAAAGAAATTCAAAATTGAAAGATGTATTGGGATATGAAGAAGGATCAAGTAGTGATCATCCAAGTAATACATAATCTATCAAGTTTTTCAAATCCTAAAACATTGACAACAGTCACTCTGCAGAAACAAAGAAGGAAAATTAGCCACCAAGAAGGAATGAAAGAAAAAGCACCAGAACTGAATTTGCAGAACAAAAAGATTATCAACATGAAATAAATCGACCTCCTCAAAGAAGACAGATTTTTTCTATGGTTTTTTTTTTTTTTTT
>JASDQU010101403.1:277609-302231 GCA_032191745.1 Picea mariana | reverse complement strand
GACAAAGGATGTGAAGTTGTTTTTACTTCTAAAGACTGTAAAATAAAGGCTTTGAGTTCAGGACAACTGATTGCAAAAGGGATAAGAACATAAAATAATGTCTATGTGTTAAAAGAAGAAAAAGAAGAATGTCACTTAAGAAAATATGATGAAAGTTGGTTGTGGAATATGATACTTGGTCATCTAAATTTTGAACACATAATCAAACTCATAAACAATGGGGCGGTAAAATATATTCCAAAGATATCAAAGCCATATGACTCTATTTGTAAACCCTATCAGATAGGAATGCTTACTTGCACTCAGTTCAAATCTAAAAACTTTCCTTCAACAGAAAAACCTCTCTAGTTAGTACATATGGATCTATGTGGACCATCAAGGAAGGAAGGTACAGGAAAAGAAAATTACTTTATGTTGATTATTGATGACTATTCTAGACTAACTTGGGTTGCCTTTTTGAAAGAAAAATATGAAGCATTTGAAAAATTCAAAGTGTTTAAGGCTTTGACTGAGAATCAAACAGGAAAAATATTAAAGGCGGTAAGGTCTAATAGAGGAGGAGACTTTAGTTCAGGGAACTTCAAAGAGTTCTGTGGTAAACATGGGATCAAAAGAGAGTACACAATTCCAAGGACTCCATAGCAAAATGGAGTTGTTGAGAGGCAGAATAGGTCAGTACAACAAATGGCAAGATCAATGATGAATGAAAGGAACATACCTCAGATATATTGGGTGGAAGCAATTCATACAGTTGTTCATATCCTTAACAAAGCTCATCTCAGGCCACACAGTGACAAGACTCCTTATGAACTATGGTTTGGAAGACCTGCTTCAATCAAGAATTTTAAATTTTTTGGGAGTAAATGTTATATCAAAAAAAATGATGAAAATATTGGCAAATATGATGACCGGGCTGATGAAGGTATCTTTTTGGGTTATACTACAAATAGTAAAGGGTATAGATGCTACAATAAGAGACTGCATAAACTAGTTGATTGTATAGATATAAAAGTTGATGAAGAAATCCCAGTCAGAAATGTAAGCAGTCCTGAACCAAGAAAATAAGATACAGTTGAAGATGAAGATGAATAGGTCCAAGGATTAGAAAGAGAAGAATCTGAATAAGATGAAGACACAAATACTTCAACTGACACAAATCAGCAGAAAGAAGCAAAATCACTTCTCAAAATTGTTAAAAAGAATCATCTTGAAAATCAGATAATTGGAGATATAAATAAAGGAGTTCAGACAAGAAGGAAAATGATTAAAGATTCAGAACAATATCAGGTTGCTTTTTTATCTATGACTGAACCTAAACAATTTCATGAAGCTAGCAAGCATGATGATTGGATTAGAGCTATGAATGAAGAACTAGATTAGATTGAGAAGAACAATACTTGGGAGCTTGTCCCTAGACCTGAAGATAAAAATATAATAGGTTCCAAATGGGTATTCAAGAATAAAATGAATGAAAAAGGACAAGTTGTTAGAAATAAAGCCAGATTGGTCTGTAAAGGGTATGCACAAGTTGAATGTCAGGACTTTGATGAAAGCTTTGCACAAGTGGCAAGATTGGAAGCCATCATAATGTTTCTTGCCTATTCATGTCATAAAAACTTTAAAGTTTATCAGATGGATGTTAAGTCAGCATTTCTTAATGGAGATCTAGAGGAAGAAGTATATATGGAGAAACTTGAAGGATTCTCTTTGACAGATAGTCCTAATTATGTTTGTAAGCTGAAGAAATCCTTATATGGACTAAAAAAAGCACCACGAGCTTGGTATTATAGACTGGACAAATTTTTACAAGAAAAAGGGTTCAAGAAAGGTATTGTTGACAGTAACCTTTACATTAAGTCTGAAGGTGATAATTTACTAGTTGTTTTGGTTTATGTAGATGATATTATTTTTGGTTGTACTAATGAATCATCTATCTAGTGGTTTTCTAACTCTATGCAAACAGAATTTGAAATGTCCATGATAGGAGAACTGTCATATTTTCTTGGCTTACAAGTAAAACAAAGTTCTACAGGAATATTTATTTCTCAAGAAAAATATTTGAAAGAGATGTTGAAGAAATTTTAGATGGAAGATTCCTCTCCAATTAGCACACCTATGGTGGTTGGTTGCAAACTGAGTAAAGATGATATCTCACCTGATTTTGATCAGAGGACATATCGCTCTATGATAGGTAGTCTTCTGTACATCACAGCATCCTGTCCTGATATAATGAAAGCTATTGGAATGGTAGGTCGTTATCAGTCTGCTCCTAAACAAAGTCATTTGGTAGCTGTCAAAAGAATATTTAAATACTTGAAGGGAACAATGACTTATGGTCTGTGGTATCCCAGAAATCAGAATTTCCAGTTAACTGCTTATTTAGATGCAGATTGGGCAAATTGTGTTGATGAGAGAAAAAGCACCAGTGGAGGAGCATTCTTTCTGGGTGACTCATTAGTTGCATGGCTTAGTAAAAAGCAAGGATCCATTTCATTATCCACTACAAAGGCATAATACATTGTTGTTGCTACTTGTTGCACACAAATTTTATGGATAATACAAACTCTTGCAGATTTGAAGGTAACTTACACTTATCCCATTCTAATTCACTGTGATAACACCAGTGCCATTAGTGTCTCCAAGAATCCTGTTCTTCAATCCAAGACTAAGCATATTCCAATAAAGTACCACCAGTGCCATTAGTGTCTCCAAGAATCCTGTTCTTCATTCCAAGACTAAGTATATTCCAATAAAGTACCATTTTCTCAAAGAACAAGTTACAAACAGAATTGTTCAACTGAATTATATACCTTCTACAGAACAGATTGCAGATATATTTACAAAACCATTAGCAACAACCCATTTTGGATATCTTCGTCAAAACTTGGGGGTTATAATTTCTTTTGTCTAATATTTTCCCCTGGTCAGGGGGAGTACTTATTGAATATCTGGTGTATTTCCAAGATGTTCATAGTTTACAGGGGGAGTATGTTTTGCAATAGATCAGGGGGAGCATGTTTCTTCTTTGACATTGATGTCAAAGGGGGAGAAAAGAGTTCGGGAGGAGAGTCCGGAGTCCGAATGCATGTGGGTGCTTGAGTTGCCATCAATGCTAAAGGGGGAGAATGTTGGAAAATATTTAACAAAAAGCACATGTTTGTATACTTGTCATTGATGGAAAAGTACAACAGTGTAGATGGCATGAGTACAGAAAGTATGAAATAGATGGGCATTATGAGAAGACGCTGCAGGAAGGGTTTGTAGGGTTTTCTCATAACAGATTCTATATGCTGTAATGCATCATCTGATTCAATTGTCAGGAGATCATGCTGGAGTTTTGAGCTAGAATGATGTCTCTGGAGGGCACACGAGTTGTACCAGATACTCAGAAAGGACTTGTTCATGTAGCTAGGGGAGATGAGGGTTTGTTACACTTTCAATGGCTTAATTGAACAAGTAATGTGGTAGAAGTTGATCAAATTGTATTTCCAAATGAAGTTGTATTTGAAAAGGTCCAGGAAACCCCCGAGCGAGTGTACATTTTGAAATTCAAGGAGGATGATCGCAAATTCTTTTTCTGGATGCAGGTTCCCGATGATTGTCAGATCAAGTGTTGATCGGGACTATTGATCTGGACTGTCGACTCCATTTCAGAGTTTTGCGACTTGCATCTTGGAGATGCAAGAAATATGACAATTGAAATCGTGATATGTGAAATCGTGATTTAATCACAGCCGTCAGATCAAGGTTGATCTGGACCATCGACTCCATTTTAGAGTTTCGTGACTCGTGATTTAATCGCAGCTATCAGATCAAGGTTGATCTGGACCGTCGACTCCATTTCGTAGTTTCACAACTCATGTCTTGGAGAGGCAAGAAATATGACAAATGAAATCATGATATGAGAAATAGCGATTTAATCGCAGCCGTCAGATCAAGGTTGATCTAGACCGTCGACTCCATTTCAGAGTTTCGTGACTCGCGTCTTGGAGCAGCAAGAAATATGACAATTGAAATCGCGATATGCGAAATCGCGATTTAATCACAGTCATCAGATCAAGGTGTGATCTGGACCGTTGACTCCATTTCAGAGTTTCGCGACTTGCGACTTGGAGAGGTAAGAAACAAAACCATCGAAATCGAGATATGCGAAATTGTGATTTAATCCTAGCCATCAATCCACGATGTGTTTTGGACCGTTGATCTGAGATCCAACTCAGAGCTTCTCCTATCGCAACTTGGAGAGTCGAGATGTCTCATCTCTAGACTCATGAAAGGCGAATTCGCGAAAAACACTTTTTGCATAAGCGCTTGATCGTAGCCTTGGTCATATTGGGGAAGGAGCTAGTGTAGAAAAGCTCTATATCAGAACTTCAGAGATCGCGACATGAAGTGTCGAGACACTCGGCCATAGGATTGCTGAAATGATGAAACCTGATTTAAAGGAAATGTTAATAAAGTTCATCCAATAGAGCAGATAAACTAGAATATGATCGGAGGGTTACTGTTCTCTCTCACAGTTAACTCCTCATTTACAAATCTATTAGCGAAACAGACTCATGATTGTCGATCGGTTGGTGTTTTAGTTGATCGGATGGTTGTCTTTCTTTTGTCTAAGGAGATGCAAAGGGGAACTACTGTGGGGGTGTGTATAAAAGAAAAAGATACAGACTGTGCGAGTAGTTGGTTGTTTTGGATGAAAAATGAATGAAACTGTAAGAAAGGGAAAATCATAGGATGTGTAGTGTGAGACTGAGAATATGTGTAGTGTGAGATAAAACTCAGAGAAGAGTAACAGATGAGGAAAAGACTTGAAGTAGAGTAGAATAATAGAACAAGTTGAAGCAGATCAGAATGACAGAACAAGTTGAAGTAGAGAAGATTTGCAGAATAGACAAAGGAAGAGAAGAATTGCAGAACAGATAGAAGAAGACCAGATTTACAGAACAAAAAAAGATTGGTAAGAATTGATTTATTTGTGTAGTTGTCTGTTTATTTATTCATTCATATTCCAAGGTGGTTGGGGAGGTGCTAGGGAGGACCGTTGTCCTCATAGGTTCAAGTGGGAGCTTGAACACAGGGAGTTGTAGCTTCCATCTAGTTGCAGCCAGAGAAAGCAGGGTGGTGCAGGGGAGAACAAGTGTTCTCTGTTATACAGGTTGGAGCTTGTGTAACTGGAAGTTGGTGCTTCCATCCAGTTGGTGTTGGAACATTAGGGGAGTTGGTGCTTCCTTCTAGTGGGTGCTAAAGAAACAAGAGAGTTGGTGCTATCAAACAAGTTGCATCTTGTAAAACAGAGGTAGAAACCTCACATTGAGTTGGTGCTCAATTATAGATGATGTACAGAACTTAAAAGACTGCCTATCATTTCGAAGAATAAGAGGTTTTCTCCCTTTATGGGTTTCCTTGTGAAAATATGTTTCTGTTTATACCTTATGTGTGACTGATGCTCTTTACTTTTATTGTCCATATGCTGTATAATGTTGATGATCACTTGAAGAAAGATTAAGAATGTTTTAATAGACTTAAAACTGTTTAAGCTCAATAACAATTGATTCACCCCCCACTCTCAGTTGTCTTAGTAATTTCAACATGGCATTCTTCCTACATTATCTATTGCATTCGAATGAAAAGCAATTACTGTTGAAGTTGAAGTGTTTGACGCACCTCTCAATTACAACCTCTTAATTGGTCGTAGTTGGATCGATGTTATTCCAGCAGTTGTTTCTACTCTTTTCCATGTGATACATTTCCCTCACCAAGGAAATTTTTTTATGGTAGATTAGCTCACCTTTTTTAGTTCTAATTCACGCACTAGTAATGTTCCTTTCATAGCGAAGACACCGCCTAGTTATGAGAATGTCAGTGTGGGTCTTTTAAAAGATTCCTTATTAATGGGTACTTTCCCCATCTCACCACCTGATGTTCCTCCTCCTCTTGTCACTTCTATTAACATGATTTCGACCACTTTCAGCAAAATCCCTGAGTCGTATGACCCTTGGATAGCCCCTAACTTGGAATAATGTCTTTGTTATGGAAACCAAATGCCTTTAAGTCCGGTGGAATTGGCCTATAAAGATATTCAATTGCAAACTCCTTCTCCTCATTCTCTCTTTGATACATCTCCTGATCCATTTCACACAATATTTCACACTGATGAAACAGTCATGGCAGTTATGTCTGTGGAAGACACACCATGGGATGATGTGCATCATCGTTCTATACTCTTCCTAGAACCGAAGACTATCGAGAGTTATCGAAGGATTTCGAATCTTTCTACAGTCATTAATTTCCCCCCATTTTTTGAACCAACGCATGATGTTTTGTATGAAGGAAACTTAGGAAATATTTCACCCACCATCCCTCTAGATATTTCAATTAAGTCTGGAATTGTGGAAAATGTTCATATAGGCGCCTCATGTTCTCCTGATGAGATCCAAACTTACAAGGCCCTTCTCCAAGAGTTCTATGACGTTTTTGCATGGAGTTATGAAGAGATGCTTGGAATTGGTCCAGATATTGTTGTACATGAAATTAAGACATACCTTAATTGTAGTGTACCTTTTTCACTGCCAAGGCTTATAACACACAATACAACAATCGGTATACACTTAAGTTTGATTTATATTACACATGCAGTCCAGTATATACTCCACATGCATTTAACATAATTAAACACCCTTAAATCTCAAAGTAAAATATATAAGTTACTGCTACAGTTAAACGAGCCATAGCATTCAACAGTAATTCATTTACACAGTGGAAAACATGATACATAAACAACATGATCATGCACAACATGATTAAAGAATAATTCAAATACTTATCTTTTAACAGCTGTAGAAATCACCAACCAAGTGTAGGCCTTCCACGAACCTCCCAGCCTTAGACCACACTGTTCATCAACTCAACAATGGGTCACCCCCGAGCTGGGACCGAGCTCCACCCCAAGGAAAGGAATTCTAGGCTAGACTGAGGTTACAGGGAAGACAGTACAGAAATATCTGGAAGTATTCTTCCCAAAGATGCCATCTTACACCCACTACTACCAGACCTTCATTCCCCACATGCATGTTCCGCCCGTGAGTATACACCTTCACACGCACAGTCCATCGGTGCTAACCTCCCCTCTAGGTCTCAGCAACCGGCCGGATCAGGAAGTCTCAGAGCCCGTAGCTGGTGCTGGGCACTCTCTGGAAGAAAACACTTCCCAACAAACTCTTCCACCTGGAAAGAGTTGCTCCCAGGCCTGACAACCTGCCTCTTCCAACATCCACCACCTCCCTCACCTGGAGAGAGGTCATACACGGGCTCAACATAGGCTTACTCTGGCCAGTATGAAATGCGCAGACCAGCACTGTGTGACTACCACAGAAAATTGGGAATACAGATTCGGGCTTCTCACACAAGCTCAACAATGGCGGCAAGGTATCATGGTGTTGGTTCTGGAAACGCGTGACAACAATCCATGCAGGAAATTACACAGACTCCCTGGTTTCGAATGGGTAAAGAGTGAATTGGCCTTTTAGACGGACACAATCTTCTCAACTCTCAGAATAGAGGGCGTACACGTAATTTTGCAAAAACAAACACAGGCTTTACGGCTTTCACAGATGAACCAGGGTATTCTGGCAGAGGTCGTACGGGTTCCACGCTCAGAGGTTCGGTTCGACTGGAGAAGCCCCCTCATGAGGTTCATCTCGGTGATTATATTTGCATGCACCAGGGTTGACACTTGTCACCCTGGGTACTGCATGCATTCCACAACGTGCATCCCCTTGCATGCCCCCTCCCTTGCGAAGAACTTAGGATAAAATAATATGCACATGGCTCTTTTTGGAAATAATATTAAAATATTATTCCAGGCCTAAGCCCCTCTAGGCTTAGCCCCTAGGTTCAACACTCAGCCCCTTTTCCCACCTTTCAACCCCTAATCCCTTGCCCATTCTGTGGACGCTCAATCCCCCATCACTCATTCATCGTGGTCGGTCTGCACTGGCGGTGTTTATATTTTATTAATTGATCTGCATGCATACAAGTACCTCAGCAGGCTTCTGGCCTTCAACACTTAGGCTCCCTGGCCTAACAAACACATAAGCCTTCCAACTTATACAAAACTTGGCTCACTAGCCTATAGAACACATTTACAATTCTTTGCATATAACATGATCTGTAACGGGGCTTGGCCTTGGGGACACTACAATCCCCCTCCCCTTATTTTTGCACTGTCCTCAGTGCAACTTACACTGTCTCTACAAGTCTTTCAAAATTTTCAAAAAGATGCGGGTACTATGCCCGCATAACTTCTTCATGCTCCCATGTCGCGTCCTCAGGACCGTACTAGGTCCACTGGACCTTTACAAGCCCTATAGCTCGATTTCGGAGCTGCTTGTTTTTCCTATCCAATATGCACACAAGATGCACTTGCATGACACCTTCTGGTTCCACCTGAATCATAGTCCAATCGATAACATGATTAGCATCAGGTACATATTTCTTAAGCAGTGAAACATGAAATACATTATGTACAGTCATAGATGCAGGTAATGCAAGCATGTATGCAACTGGCCCAATCCTTTCCAGGATCTCAAATGGCCCACAAAATCTTGCTGCCAACTTGGCGCAACTTCCCAATTTCAGGGAACTCCTATTAGCTTTCACTTTCAGGAAAACATGGTCACCCACTTTGAATTCTTTATGGGTTTTGTTACTATCAGTGTAACTTTTCTACCTGTCATGGGCAGCTTTCAAATTCTGTTTGATTTTGATCATCTGATCTTCCATCTCTTTGAGTAGTTCAGATCCAACTACTACTCAGTCAACTGGATTATCCCAGCTCACTGGAGTGTTGCACTTTCTTCCATAAATTTCTTCGAATGGGCTCATCTTCAGAGATGTATGATACCCATTATTGTAGGCGAATTCTACCAAATGCAGGTAGTCTTCCCACCTTGATGGTTTATCCATCACATACATTCTCAGCATGTCTTATATTACTCTATTTACTCTCTCTGTCTGTCCATCAGACTCGGGATGATATGTTGTACTGAAGTTCAGATTCATTCCGAATCCCTTGAACAGTCCTCTCCAGAAATTTGAAGTGAATTTCGGGTCCCTATCAGACACAATTGTCTTAGGAATTCCATGCAAGCTTGCAACTTCTTTTATAAACATATCAGCAACATCTGCTGCTCTGTGGGTGGTTTTCGGGCAGCTTTAGTAAGCTTGTCCACCACCACCATGATTGAATCATACTGCTTGCTTGTTCTGGGCAATCCTATGATAAAATCCATTGTTACCACATCCCATTTCCATTCAGGAATAGGTAAAGGCTGCAACAACCCTACTGGGTGTCTGTGCTCATCCTTGACCTTCTGGCATTCCATACATCTAGTGATGTATTAAGCAATTTCCTTCTTCAACCTCGGCCAAAAATAATGGCTTTTGACTGCTGCCACAATCTTTTGATATCCAGGATGACCAGCATAAGTCACATTATGTATTTCTTTTAGAATTTCCAGCTTCAATTCTCGGTCATTAGGTACATACACTCTGTTTTTATACAGAAGTAGACTATCAGTTCCTAAGGTATAACCTCCCTTGGTCTGTGGTCTCTCACGCTGTTGTAGCTTTGCTACAAGTCTTTTGTATTGCAAATCAATATTTGCAGCTTCAAGAATCCTGTCTTTCAACTCAGTTCTGTACATGCTAATGGTTGTAGCATGTAATTCATGCACTTTTCTGCTGAGTGCATCAGCCACTTTATTGTCCTTCCCTTTGATATGCCTGATATCAAAGTCATATTCGCACATAAATTCCAGCCATCTAATTTGCCTGGCATTTAAAGTTGGCTGATCAAATAAATACTTCAGACCATTGTGGTCTGTTCTTAATCCGAATTTCTTGCCCATGAGGTAATGTCTCCATTTCCTCAATGCATGGACAACTATTGCCAGCTCTAAATCACGAGTGGCATAATTCTTTTCATGCTCTTTCAGCTTTCGGGATTCATAGCAAACTACAAATCCTTCTTGGCTGAGAACTCCTCCCAGCCCCTCCTTACACGCATCTGTGCATACTACATAATTCTTGTCTGGATCTGCAATCTTCAGGATTGGAGCACTAGTGAGCAGCTGCTTTAATTGCTGGAAGCTACTCTCACGTTGTTCATTCCACTGGAACTTCTTCTCCTTCCTTTGCAAGGAAGTGATAGCATGAGCTATCCTTGAAAATCCGGCTATGAACCTCCTATAATAACCTGCCAGACCCATAAAGGATCTAACTTCTGTCACGTTTCTTGGCACTGGCCATTCTTGAATGGCATGTACCTTCTCAGGATCCACAGTGATCCCCTCTTCAAAAATAATGTGTCCCAGATAATGGATTTGCTTTTGGTAAAATGAGCACTTGCTCAGTTTTGCGTAAAGCTGGTGTTCTCTCAACACTTGCAACACCATTCTAAGATGTTGTTCGTGTTCTTCCTCTGTCTTGGAGTACACCAAGATATCATCCAAAAATACTATGACAAACTTGTCCAGATAATTTCTGAACACTCCATTCATTAAGCACATGAAGACAGCAGGCGCATTGGACAGTCCAAACGGCACCACAGTGAACTCATAATGACCATACCTTGTTCTGAAGGCAGTCTTGCTGATGTCTCCATCTTTTATCCTCACTTGATGATATCTAGATCGAAGATCTATTTTCAAAAATACTTTCGCATCCTTTAACTGATAAAAAAGATCATCAATCCTTGGCAGAGGATATTTGTTCTTGACAGTTACTTTATTCAACTGCCGAAAGTCAATGCATAGCCTCATCGTCCCATCTTTCTTCTTCACAAATAGGACTGGGGCTCCCCACGGTGACACACTGGGACGAATGTAGCCTTTCTTTAATAGCTCTTCGAGCTGTAATTGCAACTCTTTCAGCTCTGGTGTACTCATCCTATAAGGAGCTTTCGAAACTGGAGCTGCTCCAAGCATCAAATTTATAGAAAAGTCAATGTCCCTCTTCGGAGGTAGTCCAGGCACCTCCTGAAACGCGTCCTCAAACTCTTTGAGCACCCTGTGGTCTTCCAGATTTGAGACCACATTTTCGAATACTTCTTCCACCCGGGCTGCAAATAATTGATAGACTTTCCGGTAACATTTCTTCAGCTGCATAGCTGAGATTTCCCTCACAGCCACGGCTCTGGGAATTCCTTGGACTGTTACTTGAATTCCCTCTTCGTTCAGGCATGTGAATCTCTTGTTGCGACAATCTATAAGGGCATGGTGCTTGTCCAACCAGTCCATCCCAATTAAGCAATCATATGAGCCTAAAGGCAGAATGTTCAATTCAGCCTTAGTGCTCATTCCTTTCATGTCCACTGAACAGGACTTAACCAATTTAGTGACCTTCCTCTTGGTCCCTGTGGCTAGCTGCACTAACCAAGACTTCTCATGTTTGATCTTCGTTAGATGCAAACTTTCCACCACTCTAGGATCTACATAACTATGGCTAGCCCCTGAATCAATCAAAATAACAAGTGGTCGGTTGTTGATCATACCTTCCACTTCAATCATGTGCGATTGAAATTCTACTTACTTGTTGTCCAGGGCTGCGTAGATCCTTGGCATTTTGCTGCCCATATCCTCCACTGTTTCAGCTTGCTGAACAATATGTACAGTTCTCACTTTACCATTTTTATGGGGACAATCTCTGTACTTGTGGTTTCCTTGACAGGCCCAACACTGAATGGGCGTCAGTCTCTGTCTTTGTGCTCCCTCTTCAGTCCTTCTTGGCTCTCTAAATGATGGTTGTCCCTGACGACTATTTCGAAAAAGGGAAGGCTTGTCTCCCTTCTGCCTATGTTCTTTCTTAAACCTCTTCTGGTCATCCCAAGCCTTCCGAAAGGTAGGATTTTCTCTTTGTTGTTTGTATAGGCATTTCTCCCTTCTTATGGTCTCTTCCATGGTCGTAGGATCATCGTATTGAATCTTGTCACCAATGGAAGGTGGTAGTCCACTCAGATACCTTTGAATTTTGACAGTCACGTCTTTGATGAAGGGAACATACTTCAGTAGTTCCAGAAAAATTCATTCATACTCATCAATGGTCATACTGCCCAACTTGAGTTCGAAGAACTCCTTCATCTTTCTATCATAGTATCTTTTAGTTAGGTATTTCTTCTTGAAATACCTCTCTTAAAATCCTTCCACGTGACCTCTTTCTCTCTGATGTGTTGCACCTACACAAACTGATCCCACCACATGGACGCTTTTCCTTTCAGCTGGTACATTGCAATTCTACCTTCTGCATGGGCAAAATAATTCTACAGTTGGAAGTATTTCTTCATGCCAAGCAACCAGGTCTCGGCATATCCCTCCTTCTTATGTTCTCCATCGAATGTTGGAGGTTTAAATTTATTCATCTCTCCTTTCAATTCCTCCCTTCCAGATTTCCGATGTTTTCGGGTAGTTGATGGGCTTGAACTGCTGTGTGTCTTACTGTCAAAACGTCTTTGGGAGTGACTAAGATGTCGGCTACCACTCCTTGACCTACTTCTTCTCCCATGAGTTCTGTGACTCTCCGTTGTACTGGAGTCTCTTCCTTTCTCGAGTTTCTTCTCTATTCTTTCCAGACTCTGCAAGAATTTTAAGTTTAATTTCCCTTGCCGATCCTTGACATTCATGAGCTTTCGGCTATCAGCTCGATGCTCCTTGGCCTCTCTTTGCAATCCATCAAGAATTTTCATTATATTTCCTACCTTATCCATCTCCTTTCCATGCCCATTAGAGTTCGATCCTTTGACTCCTAGGTTAACATCCTTTCCTTCCCGTTCGTCTTCCATTTCAGGGGTAATTTGTACTCTTCCCCACTCCATACTCGGCATTGATTAACTGGAGTTTTGGCCTCTGTTGTATTCTGAACACACACTGTGAAATCCAATTCAAAATTGTCAGGCCATTAAATTTCATGAATAATCCACAACGTTTATAACTAATACGAACAAGAACAAAAGACATTTCAACTACACAAGTTTTCTGAGCTCTGTCTGGCTCTGTGTTTTTCGGGTTTCTTGAAATTCTCCTATTTCCCTATCGGGAAATTTTCCTCCCATAGGAAACTCTTCGAGGTCTTCCTTCCTTCTATCGGGGTTACCTCTATCGGGGTTTGGAAACCGGCAATGTTCTGGTGGGTTGAATCCCCGATTTCTCGATTTCTCGATGCACTACCTTTATGCATTAGCCCCTACTATGGCTCTACACCATGTGACCACTGGCTCGTGACCCCGACCTTTTCCCTTATCGGGGTTCGGGGTTTCGCGAATCGAAATGTTCCAAAACTCTAGACAGCGGAATCCCCAATTTCCCAATTTTCGATGGAATCCGTCCATGCTAGCCCTCCGAGCTATAGCCTCACCATACGACCACTGCCCATGACCGTGATCAATCCTCCTATCGGGGTTTCGGGATTTGCGATGTCGTGATGCACATGCATTCACAACCTCCGATCCTCCGATTCCCGATGTGATTTTACACTGGCTAGCTCTCCTGGCTCAGCCTCTGGTCCACATGACCATACTATATGACCTACACCTTACCCCGTCGGGTTTCGGTGGTTTCAATGTCAATGCTCATATGCTCATGGGATCCCCGATGTCCCGATTCTTGATATTTCGACGCGCCTTTTTCTTTAACCCTTCACGGTTAAGCCCAGGTCCATGTGACCTCTACCCCGTGACCATAATCAACCGCCCATCAGGGTTTCGGGGTTCAGAGTTTCAAAGTGTATGAATCACTTGTCACCAGGGTTCTCGATTTCCCGATGAAATTCAAACACCGATGGACTTACTCCTTGTCGGGACTTTCCCCGATGGCAGATCTCTGCCACGTGTTCCCTAATATGAATGGTCCAGATCTTGTCATGAAATTGTGGATCGCAATTCCATGTGACGAGATCTCTATGTGCTCGAGAACTCCAATTCTTCGATTTCTGACTCTCTCCAGGATTCTGACACGTGTCCTCCTTGAGATCCTATGGCTATGATTCCTTCGGTGTTTCGAGACTCACAAGGTCTCAGTTCTCTTGACTTCTAAAACCTCCATGACTCCAATATCCTGACGCCTCTCCGGGACTTCTCCTCTACCCATGAGGACTTAAACCCTGTGCAACTTCTGTCAACTCGAATAGTTGACGGGTAATCCCACAGTGATATTACGACTCACGATCCTCCCGATTTTAAACTCCTATGCAGTATCCAAAGGCTTTAAACCTTGTGCACATTCTCCAGATATGACAGTTACAAGGGTTCTCCTTCCCTCCCGAACAGATCCTATGGTTCTAACACCATTGGTGTAGAGACCTGTCTCCCCGTGGCCATAGACCACACCAGCTGCGGTTTCACAACACCGCTATACCTCCTGAGCTTATAGACACGTCTAAGTAACTCCTATACACTCTGGGCCATACCAGGTTCCGAAATTGGTCCTCCAAACACAATTTCTCCTCTCACCCTCGGTCCAAATACCACTCAACTGGCCCATCTAGGCTCAGTGTCGAAACCTTGGCTTTGATACCACTCTGTAGTGTACCTTTTTCACTACTGAGGCTTATAACGCACAATACAACAATCGGTATACACTTAAGTTTGATTTATATTACACATGCAGTCCAGTATATACTCCACATGCATTTAACAGAATTAAACACCCTTAAATCTCAGAGTAAAATATATAAGTTACTGCTATAGTTAAACAAGCATAGCATTCAACAGTAATTCATTTACACAGCAGAAAACATGATACATAAACAGCACGGTCATGCACAACATGATTAAAGCATAATTCAAATACTTATCTTTTAACAGTTGTAGAAATCACCAACCAAGTGCAGGCCTTCCACGAACCTCCCAGCCTTAGACCACACTGTTCATCATCTCAACAGTGGGTCACCCCCGAGCTGGGACCGAGCTCCACCCCAAGGCAAGGAATTCTAGGCTAGACTGAGGTTACAGGGAAGACACTACAGAAATATCTGGAAGGATTCTTCCCAAAGATGCCATCTTACGCCCACTACTACCAGACCCTCATTCCCCACATGCCTATTCCGCCCGGGAGTATACACCTTCAGATGCACAGTCCATCGGTGCTAACCTCCCCTCTGGGTCTCGGTAACCAATCGGATCAGAAAGTCTCAGAGCTCATAGCTGGTGCTGGGCACTCTCTGGAAGAAAACACTTCCCAGCAAACTCTTCTACCTGGAAAGAGTTGCTTGTAGGCCTGACAACCTTCCTCTTCCAACATCCACCACCTCCCTCACCTGGAGAGAGTTCATACACAGGCTCAACACAGGCTTACTCTGGCCAGTATGATATGCGCAGACCAACACTATGTGACTACCATAGACAATCGGGAATACAGACTCGGGCTTCTCACACAAGCTCAGCAATGGTGGCAAGGTCTCATGGTGTTGGTTCTGGAAATGCGTGACAACAATCCACGCAGGAAATTACAAAGAATCCCTGGTTTCGAATGGGTAAAGAGTGAACTGGCCTTTCATACAGACACAATCTTCTTATCTCTCAGAACAGAGGGCGTACACGTAATTTTTCAGAACAAACACAGGCTTTACGACTTTTAGAGATGAACCAGGGTATTCTGGCAGAGGTCGTACCGATTCCACGCTCAGAGGTTCGGTTCGAATGGAGAAGCCCCCTCACGAGGTTCACCTTGGTGATTATATTTGCATGCACCAGGGTTGACACTTGTCACCCTGGGAACTGCATGCGTTCCACAGCGTGCATCCCCTTGCATGCCCCCTCCCTTGCCAGGAACTTAGGATAAAATAATATGCACATTGCTCTTTTTGGAAATAATATTAAAATATTATTCCAGGCCTAAGCCCCCCTAGGCTTAGCCCCTAGGTTCAACACTCAACCCCTTTTCCCACCTTTCAGCCCCTAATCCCTTGCCCATTCTGTGGATGCTCAATCCCCCATCACTCATTCATCGTGGTCGGTCTGCACTGGCGGTGTTTATATTTTATTAATTGATCTGCATACATACAAGTACACCAGCAGGCTCCTGGCCTTCAACACTTAGGCTCCTTGGCCTAACAAACACATAAGCCTTCCAGCTTATACAAAACTTGGCTCACCAGCCTATAGAACACATTTACAATTCTTTGCATATAACATGATCTGTAACGGGGCTTGGCCTTGGGGACACTGCATTAATGCTAAGCTCGTTTGACAATGACTTCTCCCAGTTCATCCACGAAAAGCTGTTGCGACCAAACTCAAAGTTGAGAAACTTATTAAATATGGTTTTTCCTACCCTGTAGCATTGACTGATTGGGTGTCCAATCCTTTTCCAGTCATGAAGAAACAAGGAACGATCCATGTTTGTGTCGATTATAGGGATATTAACAAGGATTGTCCTAAGGATAATTATCCAACCCCTTTTGTCGACCAGATCATTGACGATTGTGTCGGGAGTGAAATATTCTCTCTGATGGATGGATTTTCCAGCTATAATCAAATCAACATTCTACCCGCGGATTAGCATAAAAATGCCTTTATTTTCCCTTGGGGGACCTTCGTGTACTGTAAACTCCCTTTCGGTATTAGGAATGCTAGTTCAACTTTTCAATGCATTATGTCTTTTTCTTTTCATGATATTAAGCACATTATACAACCTTACCTTGATGATTTACCGGTGCATTCCATGCATCGTCAAGATCATCTGGCATGTTTGCGAGCTATTTTCCTCCGATGTCGACATTACCAGATACGATTGAATCCACACAAATGTGTTTTTTGTGTGGATTCTAGACAACTTATAGGCTTTATTGTTTCCACACATGGGATCTGGGTGGATTCGTTGAAGGTTGAGGCCATTATCAACCTGCCTCCTCCCTCTACCTTATGCCAACTCCAAAGTTTTCAAGAGAAGGAAAAATTTCTACGACGATTCATTCCCAATTATGTCGAACTAACGAAAGGTTTCACTCGACTTCTTAAAAAGGGTCAAGATTTTGTGTGGGACGACACTACCAACAAAGCCTTCAATGCTTTGAAACTTGCATTAACCCGCACACCACTATTATATCCCCCCGATTATACTCGATATTATTTCTTATATTTGGTCTCTTCAGATTATACCATCACCATGGTTCTAGTCCAAGAGGATTATTCGCATGATGAACATGTCATTTACTATTTAAGTTGAAGTCTTATGATTTCTGAAATAAAATACATGCATGTGGATAAATTGTCCTTGGCAGCTGTTCAAGCTACCCAATGTTTTCGTCACTATATCTTATTGCGCAAAACCACGATTATTTCTGATTGCAACCTTATGAAACATATTCTTACATGATAATTGATGGGGGGAAAATACTCCAAATGGATAGTGATTCTTCAGGAGTTTGATTTGGAATTTGGGAAAGCCAAGTCAAAGAAATATTTGGTCTTTGCTGAGTTGATTTGTGACCTTCCCTCCGCTGATATAGAAAATGTGGCAGAAGATTCTTTTCCTGAAGAATCTCTCTTTCTGATCAGTTCTGACAATGTATGGTATGGATACATCATAATTTATCTCCAAAACCAAAATTTTCAGCCTGATATATCTCGTGAAGATCATCGTTGTATTAGGTATCAAACCCATCAATATATTATCCTTGGTGATACCCTTTACCATCGTGGTATTGATTTTGTATTTCGACAATGTCTAACCTATAATGAAACTGAGAAAGCATTAAATGATTGTCATTCTGGAGCATGTGGCAGTCATATCTCTGGGTATGACACTGCCCAAAAGATCCTCTAAGCTGGTTATTTTTGGCCTTCACTATTTAAGGATTTCATTATTGTAGTTTAGAAATACCATGCTTGTCAAACGTATAATAATAATATTCACTCACATCCTGCTCCTCGTTCTCCTATAGTTTCCATTGGTCCATTTTATAAATGGGGAATTGATTTAATGACATGTAGCCCTCACTTTTCCGGGGGGCATGGATACATTATTGTAGATGTAGATTATTTCACTAAGTGGGATGAGGTGATGCCTCCATTTGATAACACTGGGAAAAATATAGCGTTGTTCATATTCAATCATATCATCACTAGGTTTGGTGTCCCTCAAGCCATCGTCATCGACCATGGAAACCATTTTTTCAATTTTATGATGTTTGACCTTACCGATAAGTTGGGTTTACGGCATGAAAACTCAACCCCTTATTTTCCACAGGCCAATGTCCAGGTTGAAGCAATCAAAAAAAAATTAACCACTATACAATGATTTTTTCAGCATTGTGGGCCTATCAGACATCATTGAAATCGTCTACAAGGTTCACACCTTTCCAATTAGTATATGGTATTGAGGCCATTTTTTCGATTGAATGTGAAATTTCATCTCTGAAGCTAGTCGTCAAACTCCTCCCCAACACTACAACCGAAGAAGAACATCTGTTGTATTTAATGCAATTAGAAGAGACTCACTGTAATGTTGCGTTAGTCACAGAAACTCAGAAGAAACATGTTAAATCTCAATACGACAAACATGTCAAACCTCATGTTTTTTTTAGGGTGATTTAGTTCTCCTTTATGAACAAGATCGTGACTTGTTGGGGGCAGGTAAATTTGAGCCCATGTGGCATGGTCCTTATATCATTAATGAGTATTAGAGAAAGGGGCTTACGAGCTGGTAGATTACGATGGAATTTCTTTGGGTGAACCCATAAATGGGCTTTACCTAAAGAAGCATTATGCTTAAAATATTTTGCATGACTGCTTTGTACTTTATTGTATCATACTCTATTCTTCTTTTTGTCATTTCTTTTTCTGCCTTCAGACTACATTCCTTGCCCCGTGCTTGGTTTCCAGATGTTGACATTTTCACTACCTTATATTGGCTTTGTTGATGGTGCTATTCATAGTACTCAAAATCTAGCGTCTATTGCATGGGCAATCTATACCCCTACAGACGCATTGATTAGTCTACACAGTATTTTTTTGGGTCGTGCAACTAATAATATTGCGAAATATAGTGAGATCATTGAGTTATTTACTAATGCTATTTCACTTGGCATCCTCCATCTAATTGTACGACTCGATTCTCAACTTGTGGTACTGCAATTGAGCAACGTTTATTCCATCTGAAGTCCTACGCTATTACGGGTATACTTGATAATTCACCTCTTGGAAAGAAATTTTGATTGAATTGAATATCAAGACATTCCTATATATCTAAACACATTAACTTATGCATTAGCTAATTATGTTTTAGATAGACATTTGTGCCATTTATAAATCCAAACATGCACACACAAAGACAAGTAAGCCGGTATAATTTTTATATTATAACGTCAAAAGTTAAAAAAAAGTGTATGTCCTGAGACCAAAATGGTGAAGCACATGACTTCATATACATATGCACCAAGGATGTTTCTCGTGATAACAAACCATTTCCCTTTCTACACAACGGAGCAGTCGACCAATGGATGTTGACACACCAACAGTATGGTGTTGGTAACGTCAAGGTAACTCATCCACAGTGATGTCAGGGATGTTCATAGTCAATCCATCGAGGTTGTGTTTGATATCCTCTAGATCCTCAATTGCTACCCCTCGACCTGCCACTGCACCTATCTCTCCATGTCTCTGTATCGAAGATGATCTTGGAGGCCTGTAAGGTGTTGTTGAGGGGTCCTAAATCCCTTTAACACAATAGTAGGAACCAAACCCGCCACCGAGGCCCAATTAGACTCTTCAACATTTGATAGTGGAATGGTTCTCCAGATCTTGTGATCTAGCCAAATAATTGATGGGATTTATGTAGTGATTTACAGGATATCTTCTTGTGAAAACTCCTCCTTTAGTTTGAAGGTTCTCTTTTTTGTATTTTCTCTTATAGGTGGGTCTGATAAAAGATGGGTTCCATTATAAACCAGTTGGGTAACAAAGGGGGAAATATTAACTACTAAAGAAGGTTGAGCTCATGATAACCCTCATGTTCAAGCATGCAAACAATGATTCTTACACATACGACAAGCCTAGTTCTAATACATCAAATTGATGGTATTTCAATTATTGATTGAGATACAATTATCGAAAGAGAACATACATACAATAAAATGATGGCAAGAAAAATAGTTTCCTTAGCTCTAATCACTAATCACATATTAAGACAACGATTTGTTTTCCATCATTAGAGATAAGAACTATAAAAATATTGAATCAACTAACTTATCAATAGATTCATAAAATATTACTCATTACAACATCCATTCATGAGATAAAGTCAGAATTAATTCCTCCTTATGATCCAATCACACGAGCCTTTGATGAAAAACAGAAACTTGTCTCTGGTCCTAAACATGACTTCTCAATTAAGGTAGCTCCAAAATAGTTTTTTACAAATCTAAAAATGAGGGTCTTTGCAAAAACCATCAACCATTTCTAACAAGTCGATCCTCTTATTTATAACAGATTATTAACTAAAAATAACTCTCAAAAGTGCAAGCTAAGTAAAAAAAAACATCGCCACATGGTGCTTTCATCTCTCAGTCTTCTAAGAGTCATCAAATGGTTTCACTTGAGTGGACGAGTCTTCTCATACTCTGACCATTTGATGAAGAGTTCCTCGCATGTGTTGGCATATGGGAATTGGTGTTGGTCCATCGGGGCCGAAAGGATCTCCTTTATTTCCACTTTCCATGCTCGATATTTGACTACTTTAACACTTAACTATTGTAACAATGTATGAGCCTTGATCAAGTGCTCCATGAACTATTGTACTTGACCTGGCACCATGTTTTCCACCTTTGCTATCTTCGCATTCCATGATGAGTCTTGGTCTGCATGTAGTTTGACTATGTCATGCAAGTCGACAAATTCATCGAGTGTGTTGAATTCTGGGAGACCGATATCTCTCATCGCCCAATTGATCTTGGTCCAGCTCCTTTCACAATCAACCCATTTATCTTGGATCTCCTGATGAGGTTCTTGGGCCATCTTCACCCAGTATTCAGTTGACTTCCTTATACGGTCAATGTTGTTGTCCCTTAGCACTCGAATACTGTGCTCTTCGACGTCTCAACCTTTTTGAACTGCACTTATGTAATCAATTCTTTCCACCGATTGGTGGGCCTTTTGATATCATCTTTCCATGTCTTTTCACATTGCTAGTGCCATAAGGGTGTCTTCCTAGAAGTCGACTATCCCTATACTGAAAAGGTGTCGCTCACTCGTAAATTTGTTGTAGGCATCTTAGAATTCTCTTCTCAAGAATATCGTGGCCTGTGTGGAGTCCTAATAGTATTTCTCCAAATGGCGCAGATGCTCCAATTCCTTTAGCACAACAAATAGCTCCTCTTCATCTTTCCTTTCTCTATCCAGGGTGGAATCTGTGATTTCCATCCCTGTGCCGATAAGCTTGGATCTCTTGGCATGCTCCGTGCTAATCAATTTTTCCTCTGTGGTGATGAGGATGGAACTATCCAGAGTAAGACTCCTCTTCTTAGTGGTTATTTTCATGATGGCTTTTCTCTTTCAGTCGTAGGAGATGGATTGTATATCAACGACCTCATCCACAAGTTTGTGGATTTGTTGATCTCCCCAAGTAAGATTGTTTCCCAAGCTCCCGATGGTGTATATATGTTCAAGACTGGGTTGTTGAACCTCTCCTCTACATCCTGAAAGTTTGGCCTCTGGTTGTTGCTCGTCGGGAGGTAAAGTACTGGCCAAAATTGATGAATCAGGGGCAGGCTCGGTACTTACTTGAGAATCGTCTGTCGACATGTTGATTTCCTCTTGTGAAATTTATTCCCCTTGTTCACCCGATCCTAGATCATCCCTCGAGCTATCCATTAGGATCCCTAGTGTGTTGAATGTCTCAGCGTCCAATGCATGTGTTATCGGACTAATCGGTAGGTGCAGACACTAACTGATCTCCCTAGATCCACCTAGATCTAGAACAAAACACACCAGAACATACCATTTAAATGTCGCTTCCTCTTGCCATCGCCATCCTAGCTCTGTTCCAATGTTCATACAATGATGAATTTGCAAAAGAACACAACCAACCAAAGTGATAGTAATAGCATAAACTCAACATAAACCTATGTATGTGATCAAGGAATCATACAATAAAACAAACCAAGATTTATAGGAAAGAATCATATTATTGTATCATATTGAATGTGAAAGAGAGATTACAACCATGGACTTGATGTCGTAAGGTCCCTTCCAACTATCCTTTAGTCCCCACACACTTTCACTCCAAGAATTCTGAGAGCACAGATCTGATAATATTCACAATCTATCTTGACAAAGTGGCTCATCTAGACAATCTAAAAATCTCCAAAACTCAATCCAATCCAAGCTAATCCCAAAAGCTCCAAAGCTAACAAAAGCTAACCAAAGCTAACAAAAGCTAACTTTCTCCATGAGAACTCCTCTCCTTTTATAAGTTGAAGAGGATAAGGTGAGGAGGTTAGGATGATCCCACTAAATCATGAAAGCGATAAGATCCAAACCATTTGGATGCCACCTCACCATAGAAGCTTCTCCTTCTGGAAGATTCGAGAAAACGCTTGTTTTTCCCACATGTAGGCATTCTCTCACCATGCCTATAGATAAACCTGTGAACATATCACACCCTAGATATGGTGCAACCTGTGAGAATCAGGCATTCTCGCACCCTGCCTATATAACAACTTGCGAACTTCATTTTTTACAGGGTTTTTACAAGGGAAAATGCAACTTGTTTTCTCAGGAAAAGTTCTTCTCCCTTCTCTCTTCAGGAACTCAGGCCACTGACCCCTCTAAAGGAAACAGATATATTTACATCATTAATGGTCATAGGGATGATGAAAATAATGTGTAACAGAGAGCCCCCCAAAGTATGAAGTTTGAACAGAGTGATAGTTGAAATACTTTGTCGAGTGTGTGTAGGGAACAAGAAACAGTCGGTCGGAAACCTGCCAACAAACAAGGAAATACAGTACAATAATATATCATCACTGAGGTAGCCATTCCCATACTCAGAATACAGATGACTCAAAGAATAAATGCTGACATGCGAAGATCCATGTCAAGTAAGACATGTCATGGCCACCAAACATACATTGTGGATCCATGCCAATATGACTCAAATATGAACATAGCCACCAAAAATACACTGTGGATCTATGTTTTAAAGACTCAAATTTGGACATATCCATGAGACATACAATGTGTATCTATGGAATAGTACACTGAATATACTCCAACGCAACCTGGATCTGTCAGAAAAATATCCAGGGTCTTCATCTCCACCACTCTATAGTACGAATCTAACCATGTGAATACATGTGTTGAAGTCGAACATGGTAGAAACCACTTGATTACCCGTCATTAGTGTATACCGTTAACAAGCGCGAGGAAAATCACCATTAATGTCAATGACTCCCAAGGTACACTAGTACAATCCAATGAATGTGAATTAATGAGTTGAAGTCGAACACTCGGCGGAATCTCCCGATCAGGGGTCAATAACGAAAACCCACTGTCGAAAGCGAGGAAACCTGCCATTGAGGCATGCAAGTTCCAAGGTACCAATTAGTTTCTAAGTCTAATTCCTAGATAATGAGTTGAATTCGACAGGAAAAGACTCATCATAGGAAGGCCTTAATGTATCCTCCATCAATGACATGAAACGGGTAACAAGATTTGAAGTAGATCAGAGTAAAAAGTGATTCAGGACTGACTCAGGGATGGCTGACACAATAGAAGGCTTAAAGACTACAGAAATGGCCGATGCAATAGAAGTCTTTTTAGGTTGGACATATTTTTGAACATATGGATGACACGACAACTGTCTTGGAAAATACTGACTCAACAACAGGGATCACAGACTGATTTGTAATCTTATAAGGGAGTATGATCAAGAGACAAGCAAATTTTCCAACCTAGACACAAAGCGAGTGAAAGGGTGTCATGTTCAAAAGTGACTCTTTCATGGAATACAGGTTTAGACACAATTCTTTCCCAAATTTTTCCCCCACCATTTCTAGCCAGTACCTCTTTATTTTTACACAAGCTTGAGGAGGATAACATATGCTTGTCGATTTAAGATCATCCTTCGGATGAGTCCCTCAGAGTATGTTTAACGAACCCTAAAAAGGAGTGGTTCGATCCCATATGGGCCTATCGATGCTTGTTTAACAAGTCCAAAGATAGAAAACTCGAAGGTTTTTCATGGTTATAGAGTCTGGAAAAACACTTAAAATAGAACTCTCTCAAATCCTTTTTTGTAAATCAGTCTGATGAGACCAAAAAAGAGATAAATTATTGCCCAATAGACTCTTTCTTCAAATACTTTAATGAGCATGAAAATAGAAAGGTCGCTTGGCAATCTTTTCATTTTTAGAGAGTCTGAAAAGAGCTTAAAGAGGAATCTAGGGGGTTCCTTTTTCGTATAACCTTTACGAGTCCGAAAAAGTGATAAAAGTATACTCCATTACATTCTCATTGATTTACGAGCATGAGAAAGAACAAAGACTAAGCTCGGTAACTTATTCTCATGTATTTACGAGCATGAGAAAGAACAAAGACTAAGCTCGGTAACTTATTCTCATGTATTTACGA
>JASDQU010101403.1:266445-277559 GCA_032191745.1 Picea mariana | reverse complement strand
TTGAAGGTTGAGGCCATTATCAACCTGCCTCCTCCCTCTACCTTATGCCAACTCCAAAGTTTTCAAGAGAAGGAAAAATTTCTACGACGATTCGTTCCCAATTATGTCGAACTAACGAAAGGTTTCACTCGACTTCTTAAAAAGGGTCAAGATTTTGTGTGGGATGACACTGCCAGTAAAGCCTTCAATGCTTTGAAACTTTCATTAACCCGCACACCACTATTATATCCCCCCGATTATACTCGATATTATTTCTTATATTTGGTCACTTCAGATTATACCATCGCCATGGTTCTAGTCCAAGAGGATTATTCGCATGATGAACATGTCATTTACTATTTAAGTTGATGTCTTACGATTTCTGAAATAAAATACATGCATGTGGAGAAATTGTCCTTAGCAGTTGTTCAAGTTACCCAATGTTTTCATCACTATATCTTATTGTGCAAAACCACGATTATTTCTGATTGCAACCTTATGCAACATATTCTTACATGATAATTGATGGGGGGAAAATACTCCAAATGGATAGTGATTCTCCAGGAGTTTGATTTGGAATTTGGGAAAGCCAAGTCAAAGAAATCTTTGGTCTTTGCTGAGCTGATTTGTGACCTTCCCTCCGCTAATACAGAAAATGTGGCAGAAGATTATTTTCCTGAAGAATCTCTCTTTCTGATTAGTTCTGACGATGTATGGTATGGATACATCATAATTTATCTCCAAAACCAAACTTTTCGGCCTGATATATCTCGTGAAGATCATCGTCGTATTAGGTATCAAACCTATCAATATATTATCCTTGGTGATACTCTTTACCATCGTGGTATTGATTTTGTATTTCGACGATGTCTAACCTATAATGAAACTGAGAAAGAATTAAATGATTGTCATTCTGGAGCATGGAACAGTCATATCTCTGGGTATGACACTGCCCAAAATATCCTCTAAGATGGCTATTTCTACCTTCGCTATTTAAGGATTGCATTATTCCAGTTTAGAAATACCACGCTTGTCAAACGTATAATAATAATATTCACTCACATCCTACTCCTCATTATCCTATAGTTTTCATTGGTCCATTTTCTAAATGGGGAATTGATTTAATGACATGTAACCCTCACTTGTCCGAGGGGCATGGATACATTATTGTATATGTAGATTATTTCACTAAGTGGGATGAGGTGATGCCTACATTTGATAACACTGGGAAAACTATAGCGTTGTTCATATTCAATCATATCATCACTAGGTTTTGTGTCCCTCAAGCCATCGTCATCGACCATGGAAACCATTTTTTCAATTTTATGATGTTTGAACTTACAGATAAATTGGGTTTACGACATGAAAACTCAACCCCTTATTTTCCACATGCCAATGTCCAGGTTGAAGCAATCAATAAAGTTTTAACCACTGTGCTTTGACGAATGGTAGGGATTCATAAGTCAAGTTGGCATACAATGATTTTTTCGGCATTGTGGGCCTATCAGACGTCAGTGAAATCATCTACAAGGTTCACGCCTTTCCAATTAGTATATGGTATTGAGGCCATTTTTCCGATTGAATGTGAAATTTCGTCTCTGAAGCTAGTCGTCAAACTCCTCCCCAACACTACAGTCGAAGAAGAACATATGTTTTATTTAATGCAATTAGAAGAGACTCACTGTAATGTTGCATTAGTCACAGAAACTCAGAAGAAACATGTTAAATCTCAATACGACAAACATGTCAAACCTCGTGTTTTTTTAAGGGCAATTTGGTTCTCCTTTATGAACAAGATCGTGACTTGTTGGGGGAAGGTAAATTTGAGCCCATGTGGCGTGGTCCTTACATCATTAAACGAGTATTAGAGAAAGGGGCTTACGAGCTGGTAGATTACGATGGAATTCATTTGGGTGAACCCATAAATGGGCTTTACCTAAAGAAGTATTATGCTTAAAATATTTTGCATGACTGCTTTGTACTTTATTGTATCATACTCTATTATTCTTTTTGTCATTTCTTTTTCTGCCTTCAGACTACATTCCTTGCCCCGTGATTGGTTTCCATATGTCGAAGTTTTGGCTACCTTATATTGGCTTTGTTGATGGTGCTAGTCATAGTACTCAAAATCTAGCGTCTATTGCATGGGCAATCTATACCCCTACAGACGCGTTGATCAGTCTACACACTATTTTTTTGGGTCGTGCAACTAATAATATTGTGAAATATAGTGAAATCATTGAGTTATTTACTAATGCTATTTCACTTGGCATCCACCATCTAATTGTACAACTCGATTCTCAACTTGTGGTACTGCAATTGAGCAACGCTTATTCCATACGAAGTCCTACGCTATTACGGGTATACTTGATAATTCACCTCTTGGAAAGAAATTTTGATTAAATTGAATATCAACACATTCCTAGATATCTAAACACATTAACTTATGCATTAGCTAATTATGTTTTAGATATACATTTGTGCCATTTATAAATCCAAACATGCACACACAAAGACAAGTAAGCTGGTAGAATTTGTATATTATAACGTCAAAATTTAAAAAAAAGTGTATGTCTTGAGACCAAAATGGTGAAGCACATGACTTCATATACATATGCACCAAGGATGTTTCTCGTGATAACAAACCATTTCCCTTTCTACACAACGGAGCAGTCGACCAATGGATGTTGACACACCAATAGTATGGCATTGGTAACGTCAAGGTAACTCATCCACAGTGATGTCAGGGATGTTCATAGTCAATCCCTCGAGGTTCTGTTTGATATCCTCAAGATCCTCAGTTGCTACCCCTCGACCTACCACTGCACCTATCTCTCCACGTCTCTGTATCGGAGATGATCCTGGAGGCCTATAAGGTGTTGTTGAGGGGTCCTAAATACCTTTAACTCAACAGTAGGAACCAAACCTGCCACCGAGGCCTAATTAGACTCTTCAACATTTGATAGTGGAATGGTTCTCTAGAGATTGCGATCTAGCCAAATAATTGATGGGATTTACATATTAATTTATAGGATATCTTCTTGTGAAAACTCCTCTTTTAGTTTGAAGTTTCTCTTTTTTGTATTTTCTACTTATAGGTGGGCCTAAGAAAAGATGGGTTCCATTATAAACCAGTTGGGTAACAGAGGGGGAAATATTAACTACTAAAGAAGGTTGAACTCAGGATAACCCTCATGTTCAAGCATGCAAACAATGATTCTTACACATACGACAAGCCTAGTTCTAATACATCAAATTGATGGTCTTTCAATTATTGATTGAGATACAATTATCGGAAGAGAACATACATACAATAAAATGATGGCAAGAAAAATAGTTTCCTTAGCTCTAATCACTAATCACATATTAAGACAACAATTTGTTTTCCATCATTAGAGATAAGAAATATAAAAATATTGAATCAACTAACTTATCAATAGATTCATAAACTCTTACTCATTACAACATCCATTCATGAGATAAAGTCAGAAGTAATTCCTCCTTATGATCCAATCACACGATCCTTTGATGAAAAATAGAAACTTGTCTCTGGTCCTAAACATGACTTCTCAATTAAGGTAGCTCCAAAATAGTTTTTTACAAATCCAAAAATGAGGGTCTTTGCAAAAACCATCAACCATTTCTAACAAGTCGATCCTCTTATTTATAACAAATTATTAACTAAAAATAACTCTCAAAAGTGCAAGCTAAGTAAAACAAAACATTGCCACATGGCCCTTTCATCTCTCAGTCTTCTAAGAGTCATCAAATGGTTTCACTTCAGTGGATGACTCTTCTCATACTATGACCATTTGATGAAGAGTTCCTCGCATGTGTTGGCATATGGGAATCGATGTTGGTCCATCAGGGCCGAAAGGATCTCCTTTATTTCCACTTCCCGTGCCCGATACTTGACTACTTTAACACTTAACTATTGTAACAATGTACGAGACTTGATCAAGTGCTCCATGAACTATTGTACTTGACCTGGCACCATGTTTCCCACCTTTTCTATCTTTTCATTCCATGATGAGTCTTGTTCTGCATGTAGTTTGACTATGTCATGCAAGTCGACAAATTCCTCGAGTGTGCCAAATTCTGGGAGACCGGTATCTCTCATCGCCCGATTGATCTTGGTCCAGCTCCTTTCACAATCAACCCATTTATATTGGATCTCCTAATGAGGTTCTTGGGCCATCTTCACCCAGTATTCGGTTGACTTCCTTATACGGTCGATGTTTTTGTCCCTTAGCACCCGAATACTGTGCTCTTCGGCGTCTCGACCTTTTTGAACTGCACTTATGTAATCAATTCTTTCCATTGCTTGGTGGGCATTTTGATATCATCTTTCCATGTCTTTGCATGTTGCTAGTGCCATAAGGGTGTCTTCCTAGAAGTCGACTATCCCTGTACTGAAAAGGTGTCGCTCACTAATGAATTTGTTGTAGGCATCTTGGAATTCACTTCTCAATAATACCGTGGCCTATGTGGAGTCCTAATAGTATTTATTCAAATGGCACAGATGCTCCAACTCCTTTATCACAACAGCTAGCTCCTCTTCATCTTTCCTTTCTCTATCCAGGGTGGAATCTGTGATTTCCATCCTTGTGTCGATAAGCTCGGATGTCTTGGCATGCTCCGTGCTAATAATTTCTCCTTTATGGTGATGAGGATGGAACTGTCCAGAGTAAAACTCCTCTTCTTAGTGGTTATTTTCATGATGGCTTTCCTCTTTCAGTCATAGAATATGGATTGTATATCGACGAAATCATCCACAAGTTCGTGGATTTGTTGATCTCCCCAAGTAAGATTGTTTCCCAAGCTCCCGATGGTGTATATATGTTCAAGACTGGGTTGTTGAACCTCTCCTCTACGTCCTGAAAACTAGGCCTATGGTTGTTGCTCGTCGGGAGGTAAAGTACTGGCCAAAATCGATGAATCAGGGGAAGGCTCGGTACTTACTTGAGAATCAACTGTCGACATGTCGATTTCCTCTTGTGAAATTTATTCCCCTTGTTCACCTGATCCTAGCTCATCCCTCGAGCTGTCCATTGGGATCCCCAGTGTGTTGAATGGCTCAATGTCCAATGCACCTGTTATCAGACTAATCGGTAGGTGCGGACACTAACTGATCTCCCTAGATCCACCTAGATCTAGAACAAAACACACCAGAACATGATGCTTTCCTTAAGTTTTAGATATTAAATTTACTAACCAAAGAGGGATGGGTGACATATCATTTAAATGTTGCTTCCTCTCGCCATCGCCATCCTAGCTCTGTTCCAATGTTCATACAATGATGAATCTGCAAAAGAACACAACCAACCAAAGTGATAGTAATAGCATAAACTCAACATAAACCTATGTATGTGATCAAGGAATCATACAATAAAACACAACAAGCTTTATAGGAAAGAATCATATTACTGTATCATATTGAATGTGAAAGAGAGATTACAACCATGGCCTTGAAGTCGTAAGGTCCCTTCCAACTGTCCTTTATTCCCCACACACTTTCACTCCAAGAATTCTGAGAGCACAGATATGATAATATTCACAATCTATCTTGACAAAGTGGCTCATCTAGCCAAGCTAAAAATCTCCAAAACTCAATCCAATCCAAGCTAATCCCAAAAGATCCAAAGCTAACAAAAGCTAACCAAAGCTAACAAAAGCTAAATTTCTCCATGAGAACTTCTCTCCTTTTATAAGTTGAAGAGGATAAGGTGAGGAGGTTAGGATGATCCCACTAAATCATGAAAGCGAGTAAGATCCAAACCATTCGGATGCCACCTCACCATAGAAGCTTCTCCTTCTAGAAGATTCGAGAAAACACTTGTTTTTCCCACGTGTAGGCATTCTCGCACCCTACCTATAGAGCAACCTGCAAACATCTCGCACCCTACCTATGGTGCAACCTGCGAGAATCAGGCATTTTTGCACCCTGCCTATATAGCAACCTGTGAACTTCCTTTTTTACAGGGTTTTTACAAGGGAAAATGCAACCTCTTTTCTCAGAAAAAGTTCTTCTCCCTTCTCTCTTCAAGAACTCACGCCACTGACCCCTCTGAAGGAAACAGATAGGTTTACATCATTAATGGTCATAGGGATGATGGAAATAATGTGTAACAGAGAGCCCCCCAAAGTATGAAGTTAGAACAGAGTGATAGATGAAATACTTTGTCGAGTGTGTGTAGGGAACAAGAAACAGTCGGTCAGAAACCTGCCAACAAACAAGGAAATACAGTATAATAATATATCATCACTGAGGTAGCCATTCCCATGCTCAGAATATAGATGAATCAAAGCATAAATGCCGACATGCGAAGATCCATCTCAAGTAAGACAGGTCATGGCCACCAAACATACATTGTGGATCCATGCCAATATGACTCAAATCTAAACATAGCCACCGAAAATATGCTGTGGATCTATGTTTTAAATGCTCAAATTTGAACATAGCCATGAGACATACAATGTACATTGAATATACTCCAACGCAACCTGGATCTGTCAAAAAAATATCCAGGGTCTTCATCTCCACCACTCTATAGTATGAATCTAACCATGTGAATACATGTATTGAAGTCAAACATGGTAGAAACCACTTGATTACCGGTCATTAGTGTATACTGTTAACAAGTGCGAGAGAAATCACCATTAATGTCAATGAATCCCAAGGTACACTAGTACAATCCAATGAATGTGAATTAATGAGTTGAAGTCGAACACTCGGCGGAATCTCCCAATCAGGGGTCAATAATGAAAACCCACTGTCGAAGGTGAGGAAACCTGCCATTGAGGCATGCAAGTTCCAAGGTACCAATTAGTTTCTAAGTCTAATTCCTGGATAATGAGTTGAAGTCGACAGGAAAAGACTCGTCACAGGAAGGCCTTAATGTATTCTCCATCAATGACATGAAATGGGTACCAAGATTTGAAGTAGATTAGAGTAACAAGTGATTCAGGACTGACTCAGGGATGGCCGACACAATAGAAGGCTTAAAGACTGTAGAAATGGCCGACGCAATAGAAGGCTTTTCAGGTTGGACGTCTTTTTGAACATATGGACGACACGACAATTGTCTTGAAAAATACTGACTCAACAACAGGGATCACAGACTGATTTGTAATCTTATAAGGGAGTATGATCAGGAGACAAGCAAATTTTCCAACCTAGACACAAAGTGAGTGAAAGGGTGTCATGTTCAAAAGTGACTCTTTCATTGAATACAGGTTTAGACACAATTATTTCCCAATTTCCCCCCCCACCATTTCTAGCGAGTACCTCTTTATTTTTACACAAGCTTGAGGAGGACAACATATGCTTGTCGATTTAAGATCATCCTTCAGACGAGTCCCTCAAAGTATGTTTAACGAACCATAAGAAGGAGTGGTTCAATCCCATATGGGCTTGTCGATGTTTTTTTAACGAGTCCAAATATAGGAAACTCGAAGGTTTTTCATGGTTATAGAGTCTAGAAAAACACTTAAAAGAGAACTCTCTCAGTTCCTTTTTCGTAAAATAGTTTGATGAGACCGAAAAAGAGATAAATTATCGCCCAACAGATGCTTTCTTCAAATACTTTAACGAGCGTGAAAATAGAAAGTTCGCTCGACAATATTTTCATGTTTAGAGAGTCTGAAAAGAGATTAAAGAGGAATCAAGGGGGTTCCTTTTTCATATAACCTTTACGAGTCTGAAAAAGTGATAAAAGTATACTCGGTTACATTCTCATTGATTTACGAGCATTAGAAAGAACAAAGACTAAGCTCGGTAACTTATTCCCATGTATTTACGAGCATGAGAAAGAACAAAGACTAAGCTCGGTAACTTATTCTCATGTATTTACGAGCATAAGAAAAAACAAAGAGTAAGCTCAGGATTGTTTTTATTTTTACACAAGCTTTAAAACAAAACAAAACTATTCTTGGGATAGATTTTAATTTTTACACAAGCTTAAAAACTAAACAAAACTATTCTTGGAACTTGTTTCATTTTTACACAAGCTTGAACCAGAGGAAACTATGCTTGAGGTAAGTGGTTTCATTTTTACACAAGCTTGAACCATAGAAAACTATGCTTGCGACTTCCCAATGCATAACACAGGGATGGTTGGTACTTAGCCCCCAGCTTAAGAAACTAGCGGCTTAACTTCAGCATGAATTCCAAAGGACGAGGCCAAATTCCCCCCAAGCTTCGTTTCATCCAACTGCAAAGGAGAATGAAATGAAGCTTCAAATACTAGACGAAGGATTTGATTCAAATAGAGAGGGGGAAAACTATTTCATTTTTTAACAAGCTTGACATAGAAACAAGAACTATGCTCGTAACCTCTGTTTCATTTTTTAACGAGGTCGCCACAGAGACGAGAAAACTATCCTCGTAAGTGGTTTCATTTTTTAACGAGCTTGAAATCAGAAAATCATGCTCAAAGACCTCTGTTTCATTTTTTAATGAGGTTTCCTCAGAGACACAAAAACAATCCTCAAAGTCTTCTTGATCATGGATACCAAGAGGACAATGCTCCGGAAGGAGACCATGTCAAGGGACAAAACTCGATCATGGCTTCCAAGAGGTCTTCATTGGAAGGAAGAAACACACTCTGGAAGGACACCATGTCGAGGGTTGAAACAGGAGTAAAGAGATCATGCTCTAACAACCCTATCGAAGAGATCACCATGTCAACTACTGGATCTAAGTCATCTGAAGTTGAAGCCATGGGCAACAATGCCACATAATTGACCTGTGGCGGGGGCGATACCATCTGCATATAAGAACCATTCAGGGAGGCAATCCAAGCGGGGTCAATGAATGAAAGTTGATCAATAGTCACAACACGTCCATCGTGAGGGAAATATATCACATGAAAAAGAGTAGACACAATAGATTTCATGGCATAGACATAATACCGCCCAAGGAGTAAAGAAAAATCCAAGGAGTCTTGAACTACCATGACATCAATGAAGACAGTTTTCCCTAAAGGTTGACTAGTTATTTTGTTAAAAGCTAACAGATTCTGCATAATCGGTGCAAGTGGAGGACAACCCAAATCTTGCCAAGAAATAGAGGACAAAATACTAACAGACGAACCTTCATCTATCAACATTTGGGGAATGTCCTGACCACAAAACTATACTGTAATCTGGAAAGGAATGTAAGAGGGAAGACGAGGTCCAGTTAGCACACTCCAATCAAAATGGATGGTCTCATTACTTGGATGGGGTCCTATGGGAGAAGGAGGAATACCCCTCAACACGGGAGATTCTGTATCAACAAGAAAAATGTGGGCAGTATTGGGTTTACTCTCTAGCAGGAGAGTAGGATCGACTGATGGAGAGATCAGATTGACCACTTGAGTTTCATTCTCCAAGGAGGGAATGGGGTTGATAGATGGAAACGAATCGACCACTTGGGTGAAATTCTCCAAGGGGAGAATGGGGTCGACAAGTGGAGATGGATCGACCACTTGAGTGATACTCTCTAACAGGAGAGTGGGATCGACCGAGGATGGGATCAAATTGACCTCTTTAGTTTCACTCTCTAAGGGGAGAGTAGGATTGACCGAGGATGGTATTAGATCAACCACTTTATCAACTGGTTCAACTAAGGACATGACCATATTGACGACATGATCAACCGGATTGACTGGTGAAGGGACCAGAATGATCATTCCATCAACTATTGGAGGGTTGAGAGAAGGCTTACGATAAGCAGCTGGAAGTTGAGGCTGTGAAACAGTCATGTCTTCCAGTAATTTCAAGGCTTCATCCATATGAGGACAAAGGTGAGTGAGATGACTCCCTTTGCATAACATACATGGGAACTTGATTCTACTTTTCTTCTTCCCAACCGTTTCATGACTAGTTGACGGGAAGTCATCAACATGTTGTTCAGAGGCTAACGACATGGGTTGGCGAGGATGTGTAGACCATGCTTCTATAACCTTGGATAGACCAGGGCATTCCTTAAGAAGATGGCTACCCTTACAGATTCTGCAAGGGTACTTGGGCTTACAGGTTGTTTAGGTGATCTTGACATCATCAACACTCCCAGCACGATTAACAGTAACTGGTTGTTTTCCAACATGTTTCATAGTGGTTGGAGGTTTTGACCCTCGTTTATCTTTCTTCTTCTTAATCTTTCTTTTCTTCTTCTTCTCATTCACTAGGTTACTAGCTTTGGAACTTTCACCCAACGAAGAATATGAAATGGAAGGTGACATTGCAAGCGAAGAAAGCGAAGAATACCTTACTGGTGAAGAAGGTGAAGGATCAACATGGGGTTGATGCTCTTGGGGGGAATTTCTTGTGACTGAAGCACTAACTTCATTTGGGATTACGTGAGTAGAAAACAACAATACTGGTAATCCAATTGTGAGACCTGGAAGGCTCAAAGTAGCAATGTGAGGAGGACCAATGTTCCCATAAAAAGGAAAAACAAAAGGTTCCCCTGGAGCAGGGGTTCCTTCATTGGTCATTCCGAGAACTAACGCCATTAAACAAATATCCAATCTAGAGTCCTCTAAGGAAAACAAACAGCACACGCTAAAAATCTAGGAAGCAAGCAAGCAAACAAAACCTTCTTACAATGGGCACAATAGTTGGTGATGAAATCCAACGTCCCCGGAACAATGTAAGAAGGGGCTGAGATAGAGCGGGTGGAAAAGTTACGTTGATGACCTTCTTAACGGACTTACACCCTGGTGCAAGCTCCCACACATAATCGTGGGTATACCCTCCAAGGAGCTCGAGTGAGTTTGGCCAACGTCGATTCTAGGTACCGTGAAGACTTGCCCCTCCACAGTCACCTTGTGTAAAGACCCTAAAGAGATAGGCCACTAGGGTTACCACCGATGAAAATAAAGCCTGGGGGGATAGTCAACAGTCTGATCCATGTGAAAGGGCAGGGTATTGTTATAAGCAAAATCTGTCCGGAGGGACGGATCTGACCTATCCAGCTGTGAAGCCGGTTACAGCCTCTTTGGTAGCTCGGCACGAGGCAGAGGCTACCCGCACCATAGGTGGTCCTTCGCCTGAGGCGGTAAAGAAGGGGAAGAAGAAAGGTGAAAGACTTACAAGAAGTCCTTCTCAGGACCACCCACCTTGGGTGTTATCCTTCCTTAGCTTCCTGG
>JASDQU010101403.1:204670-265852 GCA_032191745.1 Picea mariana | reverse complement strand
CTTAAAAACTAAACAAAACTATGCTTGGACCTGGTTTCATTTTTACGCAAGCTTGAACCAGAGGAAACTATGCTTGAGGTAAGTGGTTTCATTTTTACACAAGCTTGAACCATAGAAAACTATGCTTGCGACTTCCCAACGCATAACATAGGGATGGTTGGTACTTAGCCCCCAGCTTAAGAAACTAGCGTCTTAACTTCAGCATGAATTCCAGAGCCCGAGGCCAAATGCCTCCCATGCTTCATTTCATCCAACTGCAAAGGAGAATGAAATGAAGCTTCAAATACTAGACGAAGGACTTGACTCAAATAGAGAGGGGGGAAACTATTTCATTTTTTAACGAGCTTGACATAGAAATAAGAACTATGCTTGTAACCTCTGTTTCATTTTTTAACGAGGTTGCCACATAGACAAAAAAACTATCCTTGTAAGTGGTTTCATTTTTTAACGAGCTTGAAATCAGAAAATCATGCTCAAAGACCTTTGTTTCATTTTTTAAGGAGGTTGCCTCAGAGAAACAAAAACAATCCTCAGAGTCTGCTTGATCATGGATACCAAGAGGACAATGCTTCGGAAGGAGACCATGTCAAGGGACAAAACTCGGTCATGGCTTCCAAGAGGTCTTCATTAGAAGGAAGAAGCACACTCTGGAAGGACACCATGTCGAGGGTCGCAACAGGAGTAAAGAGATCATGCTCTAACAACCCTATCGAAGAGATCACCATGTCAACTACTGGATCTAAGTCATCTGAATTTGAAGCCATGGGCGACAATGCCACATAATTGACCTGTGGCGTGGGCAATACCATCTGCATATATAAACCATTCAGGGACGCAATCCAGGTGGGGTCAATGAATGCAATTTGATAAATATTCACAACCTGTCCATCATGAGGGAAAGATATCACATGAAAAAGAGTAGACACAATAGCTTTCATGGCATAGACATAATCCCACCCAAGGAGTAAAGAAAAATCCAAGGGGTCTTGGAATACCATGACATCAATGAAGACAGTTTTCCCTCCCAAAGTTACAGGAAACTGAGGAAGGGTCCCTAAAGTTTGACTAGTTATTCTCTTAAAAGCTAACAGATTCTGCGTAATCGGTGCAAGTGGAGGACAACCCAAAGATTTCCAAGCAATAGAGGACAAAATACTAATAGACGAACCTTCATCTATCAACGTTTGGGGAATGTCCCGGCCACAAACCTGTATTGTAATCTGGAAAGGAATGTAAGAGGGAAGACGAGGTCAAGTTAGCACACCCCAATCAAAATGGATAGTCTCATTACTTGGAGGGGGTCCTATGGGAGAAGGAGGAATACCCCTCGGCACGGGAGATTCTGTATCAACAAGAAAAATGTGGGCAGTATTGGGTTTACTCTCTAACGGGAGAGTAGGATCGACCGATGAAGAGATCAGATCGACCACTTGAGTTTCATTCTCCAAGGAGGGAATGGGGTCGATAGATGGCAACCGATCGACCACTTGGGTGACATTCTCCAAGGGGAGAATGGGGTCAACAAGTGGAGACGGATCGACCACTTGAGTGATACTCTCTAGCAGGAGAGTGGAATCGACTGAAGATGGGATCATATCGATCGCTTTAGTTCCACTCTCTAAGGGGAGAGTAGGATTGACTGAGGATGGTATCATATCAACCACTTTATCAACTGGTTCAACTAAGGACGTGACCAGATTGACGACATGATCAACCAGATTGACCGGTGAAGGGACTAGAATGATCATTCCATCAACTATTGGAGGGTTGAGAGAAAGCTTACGGTAAGCAGCTGGAAGTTGAGGCTATGAAACAGTCATGTCTTCCAGTAATTTTGAGGCTTCGTCCATATGAGGACAAAGGTGAGTGAGATGACTCCCTTTGCATAACATACATGAGAACTTGACTCTACTTTTCTTCTTCCCAACCGTATCATGACTAGTCGACGGGAAATCATCAACATGTTGTTTAGAGGCTAATGACATGGGTTGGAAAGGATGTGTAGACCATGCTTCTATAACCTTGGATAGACCAGGGCATTCCTTAAGAAGATGGCTACCCTTATAGAGTCTGCAAGGGTACTTGGGCTTACGGGTTGTTTGGGTGATCTTGACATCTTCAACACTCCCAGCACGATTAACTGTAACTGGTTGTTTTCCAACATGTTTGACAGTGGTTGGAGGTTTTGACCCTCGTTTATCTTTCTTCTTCTTAATCTTTCTTTTCTTCTTCTTCTTATTCACCAGGTTACTAGCTTTAGAACTTTCACCCGACGAATAATATGAAACAGAAGGTGACATTGCAAGCGAAGAAAGTGAAGAATACCTTACTGGTGAAGAAGGTGAAGGATCAACATGAGGTTGATTCTCTTGGGGGGAAGTGCTTGTGACTGAAGCACTAACTGCATTCGAGATTACCTGAGTAGAAAAAAACCATACCGGTAATCCAATTGTGAGACCTGGAAGGCTCAAAGTAGCGATGTGAGGAGGACCAATGTTCCCATAAGAAGGAAAAAGAAAAGGTTCCCCTGGAGCAGGGGTTCCTTCATTGGTCATTCCAGGAACTGATGTCATTAAAAAAATATCCAATATAGAGTCCTCTAAGGAAAACAAACAGCACATGTTAAAAATCTAGGAAGCAAGCAAACAAACAAAACCTTCTTACAATGATCACACTAGTTGGTGATGAAATCCAACGTCGCCGAAACAATGTAATAAGGGGCTGAGATAGAGCAGGTGGAAAAGTTATGTTGACGACCTGCTTAATGAACTTACACCCTGGTGCAAGCTCGCACACATAATCATGGGTATACCCTCCATGGATCCCTAGTGAGTTTGGCCAATGTTGATTCCAGGTACCGTGAAGACTTGCCCCTCCACAGTCACCTTGTGTAAAGACCCTAAAGAGATAGGCCACTAGGGTTACCACCAACAACAATAAATCCTGGGGAGACAGTCAATAGTCCAATCAATGTGCAAGGGTAGGTTATCTAGCCTTAAATCAACTTGAAAGGCTTCCACTCATCATTGTGGGTATACCTCTCAAGCGACCCCCATAATACACGTAATCTCTACACCAAGACCAACAAAGCAGGGTGAGTAACTCTGCTAGTCTCAATGCGACCTCGTGATTGACCCTTGTGTTAGAAGGGCTTCCCAGGAAAAAATGTAATACATGGATTTAATCACTCCCTAACTCAAGATTCTATGTTTGTTTGCAGCTTTGGAAAGTTATCTTTCTCACCTATTCCAAAGGCCTACAACTAATCGAATGTAGGTTTGCTACCAGAAAATATAAAAATTTCTAATGAATTTTTATAACCACTGTATTTTATGGTTGTTGTTACTCAAAAGGAAGATGGCGTGGACAATATGGTGTTTTGATCGACTTGAAAATTGTGCAAAGATATGAAGATGCAATCTTTTCATTTCGATGAAAGCTATGCTACAAAAAGGAGAAAACATTTATCATTCCCAGATGCACAATGTCTCAAAATCTTAAAACCCATCAATATCAAGATTCTCAAAAAATGAGAAAAAGGTACTGTACACCAATGCAAGGATGCCCCCAATCTAATATAAAGCAAGAAATTAAATCTTTTTGTTTCAAAAATTTCACTAAAAGCAATAATGAACTTTCTTAAAACAAAGAAACCCAGACTAAAAGTTCTCTTTTAAAGCGAACTATTAAGAAGAAATATGATCTTTCCCTAAACAATTCTAAAGAAAACACATGATTTGTAATTGAAAGACACTCAAAGCAAGAGACTAATCCTTCAAAACCAAACAAAGAAAATATGGATAAAAGAAACTCAAAGAATGTCAAGAAGACTGTAAACAGATCAATATAGGCTCTAAAAGTTCAATCCAGTTGTTCAAAGCAAAACTGGGCATCAAAAAATGACAAGACCCAATCCAAAAAAATTTACAAACAAGTTTGCAGGCTGGCAGTGTATTACAGTGCGAGAATCAAATATTCTCGCAGGCTGAACAAAGGTTGACTGCAANCTAATCCTTCAAAACCAAACAAAGAAAATATGGATAAAAGAAACTCAAAGAATGTCAAGAAGACTGTAAACAGATCAATATAGGCTCCAAAAGTTCAATCCAGTTGTTCAAAGCAAAACTGGGCATCAAAAAATGACAAGACCCAATCCAAAAAAATTTACAAACAAGTTTGCAGGCTGGCAGTGTATTACAGTGCGAGAATCAAATATTCTCGCAGGCTGAACAAAGGTTGACTGCAAGGGGTTTGCACTTGACTTAACACCAGGGTGCGAACTCAGGTGTTTCTCATAGAAAGGGTATAGTGCGAGAATGCCTGTAAACAAGCAAAAATTTGAAAAAGGACTAAATTTGAGTGAAATTTCAGATCCAGAGAGTCTGGATGGATCTCCCACAGACTCAGAGACCAGAAAACAAGCAATTAAAGCAAGGATAACTAGAATAACTAGGAAACAATCTGCTCCCTAGTGGAGTTGCCAATTTCGTTATCGGACTAATCAGTAGGTGCATACACTAATTGATCTCCCTAGATCCACCTAGATCTAGAACAAAACACACTAGAACATGACGCTTTCCTTAAGTTTTAGATATTGAATTTACTAACCAAAGAGGGATGGGTGACATACCGTTTAAATGTCACTTTCTCTCGCCATTGCCATCCTAGCTCCATTCCAATGTTCATACAATGATGAATCTGCAAAAGAACACAACCAACCAAAGTGATAGTAATAACATAAACTCAACATAAACCTATGTATGTGATCAAGGAATCATACAATAAAACACAACAAGCTTTATAGAAAAGAATCATATTACTATATCATATTGAATGTGAAAGAGAGATTACAACCATGGCCTTGATGTCGTAAGGTCCCTTCCAACTGTCCTTTATTCCCCACTCACTTTCACTCCAAGAATTATGAGAGCACAGATCTGATAATATTCACAATCTATCTTGACAAAGTGGCTCATCTAGCCAAGCTAAAAATCTCCAAAACTCAATCCAATCCAAGCTAATCCCAAAAGCTCCAAAGCTAACAAAAGCTAACCAAAGCTAACAAAAGCTAACTTTCTCCATGAGAACTCCTCTCCTTTTATAAGTTGAAGAGGATAAGGTGAGGAGGTTAGGATGATCCCACTAAATCATTAAAGCGATTAAGATCCAAACCATTTGGATGCCACCTCACCATAGAAGCTTCTCCTTCTAGAAGATTCGAGAAAACACTTGTTTTTCCCACATGTAGGCATCCTCGGACCCTGCCTATAGAGAAACCTGCAAAAATATCACACCCTAGCTATGGTGCAACCTGTGAGAATCATGCATTCTCGCATCCTACCTATATAGCAACCTGTGAACTTCCATTTTTACAGGGTTTTTACAAGGGAAAATGCAACTTCTTTTCTCAGGAAAAGTTCTTCTCCCTTCTCTCTTCAGGAACTCAGGCCATTGACCCCTCTGAAGGGAACAGATAGGTTTACATCATTAATGGTCATAGGGATGAAGAAAATAATGTGTAATAGCACGTTCTACCTCATGCTCGTTCTGCGGACTTCTCTGACTTGGAGCATCGAGACCTGGGGTGGATGCCTTCTCAAGTTCTGTTTCCTCTATGATTTTCACTGGAGTGACCAAGGACACCTCTGAAATCCCTTCATTGTCGTAGATGGTTATAAGATCAAACAAAGGATTTGGTTTACTTTCTCTTCCTGATGTCCTCGCTATCTCAAGTGGGGCCAAAACTTCCCCTGGTGATCCGACATGTGATTTTGAAGCTTCAGGGTTATTTGACTTGGTGGTTTCTTCAATTTGTATCGTCTCTGGGTCACTTGTTCCTCCCCAACTTTCGATTGGGTTATCCGCAGGAAACCTTGTCATCTCTACAAGATATGGTTCATTATGCAACTAATCAATGACTCTCTGAACCTCTTCCATCAAGAGAAATCCCCGCATCTATGCCTCTAGTGTCAAGAACAATCCCCTTCCCCGCACCTATGTTGTCTCTGTCGCTCTGATTTCTTCCCTGTCTATAAGGGCCTCTTGAGCCGATTGGTCTATTGTTTCCAATTGTTCATACACACTCATGGCCTTGAACCTAGTCATGTTTGGGTTGGCCATCCTTTGCACCACCTCGTCCCATTCCTGGGCGTTCTCTGTGAAGACTTCATCTTCAAACTTATCGTGAGCATACGACCAACATGAATATACTTGTGACGCATGTTGGAGGACCAGGTCTTTAGGATCATGCTTGCGAAATCGGCTAGTAGGAAACCTAAATTCAAGTTGGCTCAACCCTTCCTGTTTGGCTTGAGCAGTATCCTTTACCAAATATAACCCCACATGGAAACCATAGGGTATGAAGGCTTGTTTCTTATCTTTGACCAATGTGGCGTTATAGCCTTGCAGGATGGTCTGATAACAAATTTCTCCCATGACGAGCGTCTAGGACATGAGCTGGTAGGAGATGTGGTGCTCTGGTGGCCCCGAACACTCTGATGTAGGTCGCGCGTTCATCCAAGTATCAATGGCCTACCTTGGCTATCATTTTCTTGGCTATCGTTAATATCCTTAGGCATTCCTTGTTAAAAATAATAAAATAAATGTGGGTTATTAATTCATCGCAAAAAGGGGCGTAAGATTTCCTGTACCTATTCTCCCATAGCAAGCTGAAGTAGATGTGGACCGAGAGCTCTACAACATGCCAGCTTAGATTCATGGTGGCGAATACATTCCTTGCATACATGACATTGAGAAGATATGAGTCCATGTAGAAAGTTGGTGTCTCTCCTTCCTTTGGGAACTGAGCCTGTTGTATACAGATGCTCAATTGTTTTGAGATTATCGCTCCCCAGTTGAAGTTTCTCCCAACGATCGCCACTGTGCATGCCAAAGGCATCCATTCTTTCGATAACTTGGAGCAATCATTTTCTCCATATAGCCGACAAATGAGGTCCATTATATAGATGTAGGGATCCCTTAGGTTGTTTGTCTCGTACCATCCATTGCTCCGATTGGTGAATTTCTTTTCTTCTCTCCACCTTGAATCCATCAACCGACTAGTGTCATGGAATTCATAGAACTTCACCACAAAGTCTGAGTTCAGCCGCTCTTCGAGTTCCCTGAGCTTGTATTATTTTTGGATCTCTTTTGGGAGGAAAAATACAATGCATCTGCCATTCTCAACATTGATCAAGCACTTATGCCCATCTGTATGGTCTATGAGCCACTTCAGAACCTCTATGCAGGAGAAAATGGGGTTTTTTCTTTCCACCATGTGTAAATATGACTGTAAGATGTTGGGGAAAACTTCGTCATCAAGCACCCTTACGTCTGGGTCATTGTGTGGGATATACTCTGGGTATTCTTCTCGACTAATTCTGTTGAATAGATCCCCCCATTGTGGGATCGCTACCTTGGATCTGGTGCTTGCCTCTATGTCGCCATAGGTCGGAGGCTGGATGAAATATTTTTTTGTTGTTGTTTTGATGACAGGCTCTGCCTTGGGGGTGTACTCCAATTGCCTCATAGTCCCTAGAGAATATCTTTCACCTATATTTGGTTCTTTCATCTTTGGTGCTCTCGGCATCCGTCTGGTGGTTGTCTTTCTCGACGACATTCTTACTGCAAACTCTGAAGCTTGTTAAACCTAGTTTTTGATAATCAAGAGGGTCAGTACAATCTTCGAGTTGCTTGTTTCGGTCCTTCGTATGCTATGGAATTATCTTACGTGTAGAATGAATTTGTTCACAATGGTTCAAGAGATTTAAACAGGGAATATCTTGCCATGTCACATCAACCATTCAATTTAGGTTATGAGTGAAATTTCAACAAATCTATCGTTGAATATTTAGAGGAGTTTGAACTTAAATTCATCGTGGGTTGACGACGGAGACGCAAGTGGTAATGTGTTCTATCGGTGATTTCAAAATCTTGTTGTATAATTGGTGCATGGGGTAGAAATTAATGCGGGATCGGGCATTAACTAGTTCCTTAAATGTCCAAAATCTGATCGTATCTAATGCTGCAAACGTCCTGTCATTCTACTCTTTCAGCTAGTGAATCAGGGGTCAGGATTGTACTGCGAACATTTCCTTGATATCCTCCTGCAAAATCTCTTAATCCAATCGATCTTACCATATAGTGTTGACATGGAAAAGATGACTTGGAGTTGTGATTAGGACCTAAGGAATCAAGAATGACTCGTGATAGAACTAGACTGTATGACCCCCTTACTTGGTAAAGACATGTGGCATTCGAAACCAGTGACTTAATTCGCTCATATTCAACGGATTTGGGACTTTCCTTAATCTATTCATTCTAAAACCAAATCCTAGCTTTTTGATGCCGAAAAGTGTCAAGGATCAGCGATTGGCGATAAACCTACCCAAGTGATCTCGGATCGGCTCCCTCAAAAAAGTATGGATGCCGAAAAATCATCGGGGATCAGCGATCGGGGATAAATTTATCATGGTCGAAATGTTTGTTGTGATCATTCTGGATTTTCTTTGATCCCAATAAAGTGTGTCGGGCATCGGCTATCAGTGATTTCTTTTTGTCTTTTGTTAACGCATGTCCTCTTCATATCTCCCTGATGCCAAAAGGGATTGGATATCTCTCAAACCTTTATGCGAATAACCTACCAAAACCTCCTTATGCCGATGTTGATGAGGATTGATGATCGACGAATGTTGCTTTTGTGTGGTTCCTTTACTTTCTTGAATTATTTATGACGTCAAACCTGAGCACGTTAGGTGCAAGGTTTAGCTATCGATTCTTAATTCATGTGTTAAGGTGTTTTAGACTTGAGGTTTCATAAAAACAAACCTGAATAGGTGATAAGAGTCATGAAAAAAATCAAAGATAAAACATTTCCCAAAATGAAGTCGAGTCAGACAATGCAGAAAACAAGTGGTACCCAAAAAATTACAAAATTTGATAAGGTTTTTTTAGGGTGTGTTGAGTGCTCAACAAATGGAGACTTACTGGGGGGAAACAAAATATATGTTCCTTCCTCGGGCTCAACTGATGCAGAAGCTAGTTAAGAACTTAACTGATTGTTTATTAAATCTTATTTTATCCTTATGTTTGAAATTCCCTGGTTGGTGAATCTGGGCCTTCCTGTGGGGTTTCAACCTTTATTCCTCCTTCCTTTCCTTTAACAATGATCCATTCCCTCTTTTGACAAGAGTCGAGTAAATCATTCACTGGAACCAGGCCCTTTAGTTATCATCATTCACTTACTAAGGTGTTTCTCTACTTCTAGCAAGCATCCATAGCCCTGACGGAGTCACCCCGACGTCACGGACCTTGCTCCACTACCAGGGAGCATCCATATCCCTGGGGGATTTATTTGCATACCCTCTCCTACATTACACTCATTTGATATAATTTATTTTATTTCGACAGAATTCCCTAAGCGAGTGGGAGAGGAGGACATCTGTTATTTGCAAAATGAGATGGTTAAGGTGAATTTTTTCTCGCTTTGTCTTGAGGTACATGAGGTCCTTTCCATCTTACCATCTTTCCCTTTAGGTTTTACCAAACCACCAGGAAGACATTTCATCACTTTGCCAACGTTGTTTATATGCATAGGTTAGATAGAAAACTCCTTCAAAACAATCGTAACTCTCCCAACATTTCTTGTGTTGTATGTGAGCATTAGTCATGAAAAAAATTCGTGATACTGCATGAACCAAGGTCAACCAAATGCCTTGCTAAACACAAAATTCAAAAGCGCAAAAAGTACTCTTAACAAGAAAAAACAAAATGAAGAACTCTGAGATCAGCCTAACTAAAAACAAAGTATCATGAAAACAAAAAAACAATTTTTTTTAATAGAAATATTGTTTTAGGGATTTTCCATTCACCAGGAGGGCGTCGATTGCCCCCCTTAGATTTTGAAACCGATACGTGCCTGCCCCAATTTTCTCGGCTACCTGAAAAGGTCCGAGCCATAGATTCTGAAACTTCAAATATTTCCTTTCGGCTCATTCGCTCTGTCCCATTTCAGGACTAAGTCTCCTACTTAAAAATTATTCTCTTTGGCCTTATGCTTGTCAAACAACCTTTTAACTATCTGTTTATGAGAAATGAAATTTTATTTTCCTTTCTCCCTTTCTTATTCTAGCATGGGGAGGGTATCAATTATTTGTTGTATAACTGATGAGGGTTGTTCTCTAGAATCTTGAGCAAGCTGAAGAGATGGAAGATATAGCCTGTTCAGGAGAATGGCTTCTTGTCCATATACCAAAAAGTATGGGGAATTCCCTATAGTTTCCTTCGGTGTTACTTTATCATCCCATAAGGCATTATGTAGTGAACTGTGCCAATTCCTCTAGTTTTTTGCAATCGTTTTCTTTAATATCCTCACTAGGTTCTTATTGGTTGATTCTTCCAATTCGTTCCTCTGTGGATAGTAGTTTGCATAGTATCTGATTATGATTCTTTTGTCTAAATCAAAATATGTTAATAGGGTGGAGAAAAAGTAATCGGAATTATCAAAAACAAGGATATAAGGCATACCAAACCTTGTGATCAATTGTTGTTCTATGAATTGGATCACCACCCTTTCATTTACATGATTCAGAGGGATGGCCTCTACCCATTTTGTGAAATAGTTTGTGGCAGTCAATATGTATCTATGTTGTTTTGAAGAACTTGGTGTAATTTCTCCTATGATATCTAACCCCCATTGTTTGAAAGGTCTGGAAATGGCCATAGGTTGGATTGGGACAACTGCTCTCTTTTCCTTTCCCATGCTTATTTGACAAGTTTTACAGTTCCTAGTGTGTGTGTGAGAATCCCTGAACAAAGTAGGCCAATAATAGTTGGCTCTCGGTATTTTGTGAGTGGTGGTATTCCCTGCGAAGTGTCCACCTATAGGACCATCATGGAGCTCCTTCAGAACCTTTTCTGTGGCTTCTCGTTCGAGACATCTTAAAAGTACCCCATCATAATTAACGCGGAAGAGTACCAAATTTATGAGGCGATATTGTGTCGATTTTAGTATGAGAGCTCTCCTTTCCTTATGGTTTGGGTTTTCTAGGAATGTCCCATTGTGAAGGAGATAAGATAATTTCCCATACCAAGACTCCTGCCTTGGGGATATGTATGAAGCTTCACTATACCATAATGCCAATTCATTCTCCCATATGGGATCTTCATATACTTGGTATGGGCTTCGACTACCAGTTTACATAATCCTTGTCCCTTAAAAAGTTTAGTAGGTTTTATATCGAGCTCAAATTCTTGGACAACTGCCATCCAGTTCCCTCTTCTTTCCCCCATCTCTTGTTGAGTGAATAGGGATCAGATTGTAGGGTGAGGCACGATGACTTTGGTGTGGTTATTTAGGATGTAATATATAAAGTGTTTCACTACCTTGTATACCACATAAGCATGCTTGTCTATAGAAAGGTAATTTAGTTCGGCCCCTTAGAGATTAGTGATCATAAATGAGATCGGGGCCTCATTGTTGTCATCATCCTTCTGAGTCAATAGTGCAGCTAATGATTGGTCGGAGGCAAAAGTGTAGAGGAGGAAATATTTACTAAAGTCACGACTTAACAACACTGAAGCTTGAGATATTGCAGACTTAATATTGTTGAAAGAACTTTTTGGCTCATCATACCACTTAAACTCAGCATCTTTGTGGATCATTTTTTGTAAGGGTTTGATAGTTTCAGCGAAATCGGGGGTGAAATTTCTCACAAAATTGATTTTCCCAAAGAAGGATTCCATAGCCTTTTTGTTCTGGGGTAATGGTAGTTGAGCTATTTCCCTAATTTGTTCTAGGTCTATGTGAATTCCTGCTTGAGATATAATATGACCTAGTAGTTTCCCCTCCTCGACACCAAAGATAGTTTTCTTAGGGTTTAAAGATATGTCGTATTTCCTACACCTATCGAAAATATGGGTTAGGTGTCAGATGTGATCTTCTCTATTCTTTGAATATACAGTCACATCGTCCAAATAAACTACTACACTTGTTGATTAGTACCTAAAACGCTATGTCCATGGCCCTTTGGAAGGTTTCCCCTGCATTGATTAACCCAAACGACATGCGTTTATAAGAAAAGGTTCCCCACTTGATTCGAAAGGTAGTTTTCAAAAGGTCTTCCTCTGAAACTAGAACTTGGTTATAACCTGAAAAACCGTCCAGCAAGGAGAAAATATCATAACCAGACATGGACTGCAAGAGTTGCTCCATCGGTGGGACTGTGTAGTTGTCCTTTTCTGATGCTTTGTTGAGGTTTTTGAAATCCACACACAGATGGATTTCCTGTGACTTTTTCCTTACATGAACCAAATTTTCTACTCAAGCAGAGTGTCTAACCTGAGAGATTATTTTAGCATCTAGTAATTTTTTTAACTCTTGACACATGAGGGGTTCCAGAGATGGGTGGTACTTCTGAAGCTTCTATTAGCAGGGTTTTACTATGGGTTTTAACAGTATTGTGTGTTGAATGATATGAGTATCATAAGTTTTCATATCTTCGTAGGACCATGCAAAAACACCTTTATATTCTATGAAAAGTTTGAGATAGGCCTTCGTTTCTTCTTTAGATATTGTCTTGCCGAGATTTATATTATTGGGGTTTTCCAGGGTTCCTAGATTTATAGTCTCATACATGGGACAGGAACTCCCCGTCTTTATGTTCATTGACCCTTTGAATCTTTCCCTTAAGTCAAAAAGGTTTTCTAAATTGGATACCCCTTTTAGTATCATGTGAAACCTTGGTTTGTTAGTCAATTGATCTGTTTAAGCTATTTGTGCATGGGGATCAGTTTGCACTATTTGTTCTTGAAATATTTCATTGTCAATAGCCAGATATTTGAAATTTTCCTGATTGGTTAAAATTTTTATGATTTGTTCATCTCCTTCAAAGACCTTCCAATTAGAAATATTGTTGGGCACTGACAGTTTGTAGAGTATCTCCACGGTGAAATAGGAGGCTTCATAGTCTTCTAAAGGGGATAGCCTTGAGGCGGTTGTGGCCAAGGAATCAACAAGAGTGTTATTTGTCCTGGGGATAGCTGTAATGTTGAATGCTTCAAATTGTTCTATTAGTCTGTGCACTTCCTGTTGATAATTCCTCAGGTGGGGAGATTTGCAGTGTATAGTGTTCCTTACTTGTCTAACAATGATCTTAGAGTCTCCGAAAATGTTTAGTTATTTAACGTTTAAGCCTATGGCTTTCTTTATCCCTTATACTAGAGCTTCATACTGGGTGGTGTTGTTTGTGCACTCAAATTCTAGTCAGCAGGACAAGAAATTTTGTTTACCTTTGGGATAAATGAGGATACACCCCACTCCTAATCCTTCTTGTGACTTAGACCCATCACAGTACATGGTCCAAACTTGTGAGTGAAAAACATCCGTTTATTTTTTCCTACAACTTTCCTCCTTTCCTCCTGTCTGCTCCATGGTTTTTAATAGAGATTCTTGACAGAAGAGGATTTCTTTTGTTGCCGTCGACAAATTTTCTTGAAAATTCATTTCATATTTTTGAGTGAGAGGGACATCATATGAGAGGAGGGAAATCTGATGAAGAGGGATCGTTGAGGGCTTCTAGGTCGGTGACAGTATGTTTTAGATATTTTTCCCTATCGATCATGATCATATCTGTGTGTCCCTTCGATGGCAACCAAAGGTGAGCCCGGTCTGTACTAAAGTATCCATTTAACTTCTCATACCAATCTCGACTAAGTAGAAATCCATAATCTTCTGGGATATCTAGTACAATGATGTCAATTACTTGAAAACAATTCGGGTGTGTTGCCATCCTGATCATGACATCTTTGAGCTCTCCCATAACCTTCACCTAGGTTCTACCTAGTTGTATCACATGTTTATCACTTTTGAGAGGGAATGCATTTAATTTCTTGCATATAGATAATGACATAACATTAGAGGATGCCCCTGAGTCAACCAAACAATTATGGAGGTTTCTGTTGAAGACTTCAAATGTCAAGAGAAACGGTGGGACAAAAGGATTCCCCTTCTTATCCTCGAAGAAAGTGTTTATAGTTGGATTATTTCTTAGATCTGAGAGGGATGGATTTTCTCCTTGGTCAGTGCTTGTTATAGAATTTTCTACTAACTTTAAAGCTTGTAACAAAAAATCCTTTTGTTGGGGGATTCTACACATGTCTATGACTGATACATTAGCCTTCAATTTTTTCAAATATTCTACTATGTTGTAGTCTAGCTTGCATGATTCTCGAGTATGTACTTTTATAGGATTTCCTTGGGAGAAAAGAGATTATTTTGCGTGATTAGATGTTTGTTTTCCTCTCAAAGTGTGGGACACAGTAAGGTTGTTTGAGACCGGGTGACCCCTACTTCGCGTTTGCACAACCAAGATCTTTGCGGGTGGTTCTTGAACCTCAAATAGATCATCGGAAGGAATTGGTAGGTCAGGGTCCCATGTCAGCATGGTTGTTTCTTCTACTGTATCAACTGCTTCCTGATCAACAATATTCATAGTTGAGCTACTTGATTGTTTGGTAAGGGAAACCTCATCTAGAAATCAGTTGGCCATCAAATTCATGGCATGCACCCATTGTGGGAAGTCTATTTCAGAATGTTTCTCTTGGTGATAGGTACAGAAAGAGTCGGATGCTACATTTCCCAGATCAATGTTTACGTTGGTTGGGGGAGGTTCAATTGCTTCAACGATGGATTTGTTTTAAAAAAGGGTTTGTAGGGCCTTTGACCTTGGTTTCCTTCTCCTGCACTTATTTTCATGTCTATGATTTTGTTTGACAACTTATTTACCATTCGTTGTAGGTCTTCTATGTCTCCATTTCATTTTTCGGGACCTTGTTCCATTTTTTTCCCTGGGGGTCTGGTCAACAAGATTCCTCTCCTAGGAGGAGGTTGAACTTCCTTCTTAACTAACAAGACCTGGCCTTCTTTACATCCCTTCATTTGGAATTCTATTGTTTTGGCTTCCTCAAAATTCTCAGCTAAGGTTGTTTTGGCGACCCTCTTCACAAACATGGAATTGGAAGCAGGGAGACCATTAGCGTATACTTCGATTTGCAACTCTTGGGTGGGTTTAGCTTTGGGTTGAAATTTGTTCAGGATAGCGGTGAATCATTGATTGAAGTCTTTAACCTTTTCCTTTGAACTCGTGGTGGTGGCAAACAACTCAGCCATCAAATCTCCTGTAGTGGTTTCTTCTACAAATCTATCTAGACAATCATTTTGAAACTTCGTTCAACTAGTTATGGACCCTACAGGTAAGTTAAAATACCATGTGGAGGCCAAATTCTCAAAAGTATAGGGAAAAATCCTACATACTATGTCTTCATGTTGGAAATTCATCAGTCTAATAGCTAGTATGAATTTTTTGATATGGTCTTTAGGCAATCCTGAGGTTTCAGGGTCAAATTTAGGGAGTAACTTTTCTGGATGTCGGGGGAGGTTATGTACTTGTTCGAGTATTTCCAGAGCATATCTATCCAACCACGATTGATTTTTATGAGGTCAGTTTCCCCTTTCTTCATTATGATCATTGTTATCTTCCATGCCATCCAACTTCGACACTGAGCATTCCGATTTAAACCCTTCCTTGTCATAAAAATTGTCAGGCTCAGAGCAGTTATCGGCTGGTGTTTTGGCGATTAGATTAAGGGGATGTTCAATTTCGGTGAGGGAGAAATCTATTAGGTCTTCTACAGTGTTAAAAAAAAATGGTCGAGGGTGTCGACCACTGGTCTGCTTACTTGTTTTCTATGAGGAAGTAGCAGAGCTAAGGGTAGTGCTCCAATTTGTCGGGCGTAAGCTCTTGTGATTCTTCTGAACTGGTTCAACTCCTCATGGGGAAGAGCATAAGGTATTTCAGGGAATAAATTTTCTTCCTCTTGCTGGGGTACGTTACTCGTTTAGGAGTACTCAATGTGTGTGGGTTGTCTTGAGAATGACTAGCCATGCATGTGGGTTATTTTGAATCTACAAGTTGTGTGAAATATTATATCAAAAATATTATCAGCCATTCATTCTTCAGGCCCTCCTTCTAGCGCCAATTCTGTTGAGGGGTCCTAAATCCCTTTAACTCAATAATAGGAACCAAACTCTCCACCGAGGCCCAATTAGACTCTACAACATTTGATAGTGGAATGGTTCTCTAGATGTTGCGATATGGCCAAATAATCGATGGGCTTTACATAGTGATTTACATGATATCTTCTTGTGAAAACTCCTCCTTCAGTTTGAATGTTCTATTTTTTGTATTTTCTCTTATAGGTGGGTTTGATAAAATATAGGTGTTGGTATAAACTAGTTGGGTAATAAAGGGGGAAAGCTTAACTACTAAAGAAGTCTGATCTCAGGATAACCCTCATGTTCAAGCATGCACACAATGATTCTTACACCTACGACAAGCCTAGTACTAATACATCAACATGTTGGTATTTCAATTATTGACTGAGATACAATTATCGGAAGAGAACATACATGCAATAAAATGATGGCAAGAAAAATTGTTTCCTTAGCTCTAATCACTAATCATACATTAACACAACGATTTTTTTTCCATCATTAGAGATAATAACTATAAAAATATTGAATCAGCTAAATTATCAATAGATTCATAAAATCTTACTCATTACAACATCCATTCATGAGATAAAGTTAGAAGTAATTCCTCCTTATGATCCAATCACGCACACCTTTGATGAAAAAATAGAAACTTGTCTCTGGTCCTAAATAGGACTTCTCAATTAAGGTAGCTCCGAAATAGTTCTTTACAAATTCAAAAATGAGGGTCTTTGCAAAAACCATCGACCCTTTCTAACAGGTCGATCCTCTTATTGATAACAAATTATTAACTAAAAATAACTCTCAAAAGTGGAAGTTAAGTAAAACAAAACATCGCCACATGGCGCTTTCATCTCTCAGTATTCTAAGAGTCATCAAATGGTTTCACTTGAGTGGATGACTCTTCTCATACTCTGACCATTTGACAAAGATTTCCTCGCATGTGTTGGCATACGAGAATATGTGTTGTTCCATCAAGGTCGAAATGATCTCCTTTATTTCCACTACACATGCTCGATACTTGACTACTTTAACACTTAACTATTGTAACACTATCCGAGCCTTGATCGGGTGCTCCATGAACTATTGTACTTGACCTAGAGCCATGTTCACCACCTTTGATATCTCTGTAGTCCACAATGAGTCTTGTTCTGCATGTAGTTTGACTATGTCATGAAAGTCGACAAAGTCCTCGGGTGTGCCAAATTCTAGGAGACCAATGTCTCTCATCGACTGATTGATCTTGGTCCAGCTCCTTTCACAATTAGCCCACTTATCTTGGATCTCCTAATGAGGTTCTTGGGCCATCTTCACCCAATATTTGGCTGACTTCCTTATACGGTCGATGTTGTTGTCCCTTAGCACCCGAATACCGTTCTCTTCGACATATCGGCCCTTTTGAACCCTGTTGATGTAATCAATTATTTCCACTGCTTGGTGGGCCTTTTCATACCATCTTTCCATGTCTTTGCACGTTTCTAAAACCATAAGTGTGTCTTCCTGAAAGTTAGCTATCCCTGCAGTGAAAAGGTGCTGCTCACTCGTGAATTTGTTGTAGGCATCTTGGAATTCGCTTGTCAAGAATATCGTGGCATGTGTGGAGTCCTAATAGTACTTCACCAAATGGAGTAGATGCTCCAACTCCTTTACCGCAGCAGCTATCTCCTCTTCATCTTTCCTTTCTCTATCTAGGGTGGCATCTTTGATTTCCATCCCTACACCAATAAGCTCAGACGTCTTGGCATGCTCTGTGCTAATCAATTTCTCCTATGTGGTGATGAGGATGGAACTATCCAGAGTAAGCCTCCTCTTCTTAGTGGTTCTTTTCATGATGGCTTGGTACTTACTTGATAATGGGATGTCGAGATGTCGATTTCCTATTGTGAAATTTCTTCCCCTTGTTCGCTCGACCCTACTTCATCCCTCAAGATTTCCATTAGGATCCCCGGTGTGTTGAGTGGCTCATCGTCCAAGGCACTTTCTACCTCGTGCTCATTTTGCGGACTGCTCTAACTTGGAGCATCGGGACTCAGGGTGGATGCCTTCGTAGGTTCTGTTTCCTCTGTGATTTTCAAAGGAGTGACCAGGGACACCTCTAAACTCCCCTCATCATCATAGATGGTTATTAGATTGAACAGGGGATTTGGTGTACTTTTGATCCAACCTGTGGTGTTGAAGCTTCAGGGTTATCTAACCCAGTGGTTTCTTCAATTTGTATCGGCTCTGGGTCACTTGTTCCTCCCCAACTTTCGATTGCGTTATCGGAAGGAACCCATATCATCTCTACAATATTTGAGTCATTTTGCAACTGATCAATGACTCTATGTGCCTTTTCCATTAGGATAAATCCCCTCGTCTGTGCCTCTAGTGTCAAGAACAATCCCCTTCCCTGCACCTATGTTTTCTCTGTCACTATGATTTCTTCCCTAGCTCTGAGGGCCTCTTGAGATAACTTTTCTATTGTTTCCACTTATTCATCCACACTCATGGCCTTGAATCTGGTCATGTTTGGGTTGGCCATCCTCTGCACCACCTCATCCCAGTCCTGGGCATTCTCTGTGAAGACTTCGTCCTCAAACGTATCATGAGCATACAGCTAGAAGGACGATACTTGTGATGCATGTTGGAGGACCAGGCCTTTAGGATCATGCTTGAGGAATCAGCCTGTAGGGAACTTAAATTCAAGTTGGCTTAGCCCTTCCTGTTTGGCTTGAGTAGTATCCTTTACCAAATAGAACCCCACATGGAAACCGTAGGGTATGAAGGCTCGTTTCTTTTCTTTGACCAATGTGGTGTTATAGCCTTGCAGGATGGTTTGATAACAAATTTTTCCCTTGACAAGTCAGTTTGGGACATGAGCTAGTAGGATATGTGGTGCTCCAGTGGCCCTAAACACCCTAATGTAGGTCGCGTACTCATCAAAGTACTAATGGCCTACCTTGGCTATCATTTTCTTGGCAGCCATTGATAGCCTTGGGAATTCCTTCTTAAAAATAATAAAATAAATGCAGGCGATGAATTCATCGCAGATGAGGGTGTAATATTTCTTGTACCTATTCTCCCATAGCACATTGAATTAGACCTAGACTGAGAGCTTTGCAACATGTCAGCTTAGATTCATGCGGTGAAGACATTCCTTGCGCACATGACATCGAACATATACGAGGCCATGTAGAAATTTGGTGTCTCTCCTTCCTTCGGCAATTGATCCTGATGTATACAAGTTCTCAATTGTTTTGAGATTATCTCTCCCCAATTGAATCTTCTCTCGATGATCTCCACTGTGCACGCCAAAGGCATCCATGCTTCCAAGAACTTGGAGCAATCCTTTTCTCCATATAGTCGGCAGATGAGAGCCATTAGATAGATGTAGGGCTCCCTCAGGTTGATCGTATTGTACCATCCATTGCTCTGATTGGTGAATTTATTGTCTTCTCTCCAACATGAAGCCATAAACCGGCTGGTGTCATGGAATTCATAGAACTTTACCATGAAGTCTATGTTGAGCCGCTCTTCTGGGTCCCTGAGATTATAGTATTTCTGGACATTTGACGAGAGGAAAAATCCAACGCATCCTCCATTCTCATCATTGATCAAGCACTTATGCCCGTCCGTATGGTTGATGAGCCACTTTAGAACCTCTATGCAAGGGAAAACAGGGGTTTTTCTTGCCACCATGTGTAAATATGACCGTCATATGTTGGGGAAAACCTAGTCATCGAGTGCCCTTACATTCGGGTCATTGTGTGGGATATACTCTAGGTATTCTTCTCGACTAATTACCTTGAATAGATCCCCCCCACTGTGGAATCGCTACCTTGGATCTGGTGCTTGCCTCTGCATCGCCATAGGCTGGAGGCTGGATTAAATCTTTGTTTGTTGTTGTTTTGATCACAGGCTCCACCCTAGGGGCGTACTCCAATTGCCTCGCGATCCCTGGAGAAAATCCTTCACCTATCTCTGATTCTTTCATCTTTGGTGCTCTCGGTGAGCATATGGTGGTTGGCTTTCTCGACAACATTCTTACTGCAAACTCTAAAGCTTGTTAAACCTGGTTTTTGATAATCAAGAGGGTCAGTACAGTCTTTGAGTTGCTTGTTTTTCTCCTTTGTATGCTCTGGAATTATCTTACGTGCAGAATGAATTTGTTCACAGTGGTTCAAGATATTTAAACATGGAATATCTTACCGTGTCGCATCAGCCATTCAATTCGGGTTATTATTGAAATTTCAACAAATCTGTCGTCGAATATTTAGAGTTTGAACTTAAATTCATCATGGGTTGATGGCGGAGGCGTGGGTGGTAATGGGGAACTTGTCCTTGATGGTGAGCTTATTGAGGGCACAAAATTTAGGACACATGCACCAAGTACCTTCTTTCTTAAGTACCATGACCATAGATAAAAGAATAAGGGTTGGTATTGGGGAGGATAACACCCACTTGGAGCAATTCCTGCACTATTTTCTCAATTTGATTCTTTTGGGGAAAGGGGTGACGATAACAATGAACATTGGGAGGAAGACTGCCAGGAACAAGGGGAATGGAATGATCATGAACAACACGAGAAGGAGGAAGTCCCTGAGGGGTAGAAAAAACATCTTGATGTGTGGAAAGGATATCTTGGAGGTTAGGATGCATAGAGGGTGTCTCAACGAATTGAATAGAATGGAGTTGAGCAATGATACCAGAGTGGCCTTTCTTGAGGAGATTTTCCATACAATGGGAACTAATGATCTCAAAAGAACTAGCTATGAGACCTCTGAATTGATACCTTTGTCCTTCCTATTGGAATTGCATGGTTAATTTCTTAAAATCCATAAGAATGGGACACAAAGTGTGTAACCATTCAACACCTAACACAATGTTACAACCTCCCATGTCAATGGAAAACATATGAGATTTCAGTTGGTAATGTCTAATTTGAAGACGAACATTTACACAACGCCCACCACATTTCATGGACCCACCATTGGCTATCATGATTTGAAAATTATTGACAGCATGAATATATCAATTGGTTTCTTGGGAAATGCAGCGATGAATAAAATTGTGGGTGCTACCACTGTCAACAAGGATGATGACCTTCCTGTGCTTAATGTATCCAATGAGCTTGAGCATTTGTGGGGCCGAGAAGCCAGTGAGGGCATGGAAAGAAATAAGTGGGTCAACTTTAGGTGGGTCAGCAGGCTCCTGGGTGGCATCGAGAAGGGAGGGTTCTTCAATAAGAGGAACTGTCACATCCTCTTCAAGAACATCTTCGGAAATGGCCATAAATAGTTTTTTTTCCTTACACTTGTGCCCCGGAAAATATTTTTCATCAAAATTATAGAAAAGACCCTTCGGTTGTCATTCAACCATTTCATCCCTAGTTAGTTTTTGGACCTTGAGGGGAGTGACAAGGGGGTTACGATTAGTGGGTCGAGGGTGAGGAACAAAAGGGGGTTTTTTGTTCTGGGAAAAAAAACTTGTTGGGCCTCTTTACCACATTGAGTATCTTCCAACCAAGTTCGAGGGCGGACCATGAGAACCTGGGATCGGATTTCATCCTTGAGACCACTAATAAAGAATTCACAGAAGAACGCATATGGCATGCCCTATGTTCGAAAGGAAAAATGCTCAAAAGCAGTGATGAAGTCTTCCATTGTGCTTGACTATTTCAACTTGGTCAAATGACTAAGATAGTGGGTATCAGTGTCAAAGCAGGCATAGATCTCAGCAGCAAACTAGGTCCAGGCAATATACCTTTGACGTGAATTTTTTCACCATTTCCACCATTTCCAGCATTTAGGATCTATATAGAGGATATCATAGCGAATTTTGGTCAACACATCAGTAATACCATGCAGAGAAAAATAATGCTCCAATTTAGTGACCCAACCCATAGGATTAGAGCCATCAAATTTATTGACCTCTACGTGGGGAAGATGGGGTTCATGATGAAAGGAGCAGGGTTGAAAATGTGGAGACTAGGAGGAATTAGCAACATCAGGTTGGTCTGATGAGGAAGGACCCATAGGTTGGTTCAACAATTGATTGGCAGCAGACTGGAGGGAGGTAAATTGGGTGGTGAGGTTGGCTTCCATGTTGTGAAATTGGTGCCCTAATTTATCAATGTGGGAATGGGTAGAATCCATCTGAGATGTGATATGTTTGATGGAGGCATGGGCTTGATTGATGGAAGCGTGGAGTTCTTGGTTGTGAGTGGTGGCCATTTGAAGAGGGGAAGTGTGAGTAACGAAAAAAAATAATGGGTGGATGAGACCACAAAAAAAAGGACTTAGAAGTGATAGGTACCATGATGATCAGTGCGTGAAGGGAAATATAATGGAATAGATGGGAAAATAGGGAAACTAGGAAAGGGTCAGGTCCGCTGAAACAAAAAGGATTAAAAATGAAGGGTATGACTATGATCAGGGAGAAAAGGGGAATACAATGGAATAGGTCCCTAATAAGTGTTCCAACGGGACCACTATAATCTTCTTCTTTTTTTAAATTCCTGTGGATTTATACTCTGATCTGAAGAATACTGTAGTGATGAAATGCTCAAATGCTTAACAGGAAGAAATGTGTAGTAATTTTGCAATCTGAATGCAAGAGACACAGTCACGCAGCAATAGATCTTGTATGTTCTTTTTTTGTTTTCGTCCCAAGGGTTAGGGTATTCAAGGGTTCTATAGACAAGGGTTTTCCCTGTGCTATAGCTCTCTGATATACGTGCAGGGTCCAACAATAGTACTCGGCCCAATATCTCAGGGAACCAACCAAGGAGGCTAGACCATGCCCTTATCTATACTACCCGACAACCCAGGTACTAGAGAGTATCTTCTTGATTTTTGTTCTCGATGACACTATAGCAGTCAAACGGCCGATCGATTTATCAATGGAGGGATCTAGGAGGTCGATCTATATACAGGTCTTTTCTGATGTGCTACCAATCGAAGGGGTACCAACAGGGGTTACAATGGTGGCCAACAGATGTGCACTTAAGAACCACTTGTATTTTCTGCATGTATGAATCCCCGACCATGGGTTTATGCACGTAAGGACAGATATTTGTAGCTTAAAGATGCTGGAATACATCTCTACCCTGAAAAAAAAAATTAACCCACAATTTTCTACCGAGGAAGGTTCTTTGATACCACTTGTAATATTCCAAATATAAAATAGTATGCAGAACAAAAATAGTTAGCTATAAATGGAAGATAAACAATGATTTAACCAGAACAACACCAGAACAATACCAACATAATACCAGAATAACACTAGAAAGAGCACTTTGATTATAGATAACAATGTTCACTTGCCTCTTCGAGGGGGAAACCTCCAACAGAGTAGAGCTCTATTACAATAATATCCAAGACAAAAATTCTCATACCTTGTATTCCTATTTAAACTAAATCTATCTATCCAAAAGAACAATCTAGAGGAAGATCCTTGTTGGTTACTAATTCCCTTCTTGTGTTGTCTGAGTTATTGACCCAGGGTTCATGTCATTCAGGGTCCCAAAAAAGCCTCTAAAACTATCGACCCTCCTGGTAAACCAGAAGGCAACACAGCACCTGGAAGGTACTGCGCAGTCTCACCCAAGATAGCTTTAAATGGGTGATTGTAAGACTTAGGTGTTTACAGTATAGGACAGAGTAGGGGATAAAGGATTTCTTGATTAAATCCCTATACCACGATTTGTTACTGTAATATACTTATTCCTTGAAATCGCATACGTATATCCCACAGTTTAATTCCAGCAAAGTGTAAACAGATTCATAACAATGTATTAACTCATTCATCAAACTTAACCATTAATTGTTGAAAGAAAGTAAAGACATGAAAATATTCAACACATTATGCAAATATTACCATGGTTCACCCCCCCCCTGGGCTATGTCCACAAAGATTTGGCTCTTGGCTCTTTTATTATGATAGTTCTTGATTTCCTGTGCCGCGTGCTTACAATTCTCCACAAAACTGGGTAAGATCTATGTGAGGCAAACTAGATCACACCAAGCTCTCCAGCCTACGGTCTAATCCTCAGATATACCTTCCCTCGTATCTCCTTTTCTCAACAACTTACAAAATCAGTTCATATAGCTAAACGCTAACAATAATGATGAATAACGAAGACCAACATAAAATCAACAATAACCAACCCTATATGATACTTTTGTATCTATATTTATACATTTCGGGCTCTTCAACCATTTACAGAATATTACCAAAACCCCAACCCTTCTTATGCTAGGTCTTTATCCCATGCACGTGTTTTTGTTCCTCCAGTTGTCGCTTTCCTTTGTGCACACTTTCTTTCATTCATGTGTGCTGATATTTTTCCAATTTTTACTTCAGTTTTCTGCACGCTTTCTTTCCCACGATCGTTCTTATTTCCACTTCGGCCTAGTTCCAAAAGGCCCCCAACACTGACATGTGACTCTTCTTGAGTCACCTAATTGCTCTGTGATTCCTCGATCTCCCTGGTGATTGTTTGGAACTTTTCCTGCAATTTTGTTGCTTGTGTCAGTGTCTACGTGGTTTTCTCCTTGATGGTGTCAACTGTCTGCACTGCCACTTCCTCACTCATTAGTCCTGTGCCTTCTAGATAAGTCTGGTCTGTCTGTGTTCTGGCTTCTTCTTCCTCCACAAGTACTTCTGGTACCCATTCCTGCAATGGTTCTATTTGAGCCTGACACTCTTGTTTCTATGTTTGCGCAATGATTAGTTCTGTCTGCATCTTCTTCAACTCTTGCATTCCCTTGATCCATTCTGGAATTGGTATTGTCTTTTGTCACTACTTGAGTTCTTATATCATTGCATTGATCCTCTCCTCCTCCTTGTCCCAGTGTTAGAACTATGGATCCTCTTCTAGCCTTGTCCAAAGTTGCGTTGCTTTATCTAGCAAGTCGGATGCCGTGTTGACCTAATTTTCTAGCTCCTGTAGTTGTATTGTTGCTTCTTTCTTCCTTTTCTCCTTCACTAATGGTGGAGTTATCGGTCTAATCTGTCCATAGAGAGTCTCAATATCCTTCTGATACTGATCAATTGCATGTGCAATCTAGTCAATCTTTTCTGCGGCTGGGAGTTCATTTCCTTGCACAGTAGTTGGAAGTTTCCCAAAAATTTCTTCCACTCTGCCTTCCAACTTATTTCTGCATTCCTTCTCCTCCTGATTTTCAGATTTGGCCTACGCAAAATCTATTTCCAACGCTTCTCGCTTCTTTGTTGCTTGTTGTAGGTCAACTAAGTTCTTATGTGCTCGATATTGCATCTCATGGTTGACACTAACTTGTAGGTTGTATAATTCTCTTGATGACATCCGTGTCAAGACCAATTTGATCTGATCCAAATCTTTCAATGGTGTTTGTCCCACAATTTCATCCATTCACAACATGCTAGGCTTTATGTAGACCGTAGAATGTGTGCATGGTATCAGAAGAAACGGGTCACATTCTTATACCTCCATCCTTTATGTGGTTTATCTGAGTAATGTCTCTATGCCTCTACTGCTACTCATGATCTGGGCTTCCCCAAATTTTTTAAGGAGTTTTCCCATTTTTGTCAGTTCATTCTATAGTTTATCCCTGTGGTGCACTGCATGATCGAAATCCTCTGCGAGGAAGTCCTGGACCATTCTGGAAATCATCTCGCCATCATCCTCCATGATTGTGTATTCTGGTGGTGGTCATTTTGCCTTTCTTTTCTTGCGCGCACCTACATCATGTACCACTAGTCTCTTAATTCCCCCTGGTTTCTATGTGATGGGGTTCAATGTGGTTTCCTGTGCTCCCTCAGCCGGTTTTCGTTGTCTATTTGTCGGCTAAGTGGTTTCTTTCCTCCCCTTCTGGGTCCCTAGCTGCTCTGAGCCATCCTCTACTTCAGTCGACTTGGTTTGGCTCGTTCGTCATTTCTTGGGTATTGGGATTTTTGGAGGCTATGTTTCCGTCTGTGCAGTCCCTCCTTCCACTGTTTGTCCCGGTACTTCTATGGGTATGGTTGGAATCCTCCATTCATTGGGCCATTCATTGATGATCATGTCAATATCACCCTCAGTGACATAGTAGTGCATCTATAGCCATTTTTTATCCGGGTCTTACCTTGGTTGTATCCACATCGTTTGTTGCCTAGCCCAGAAATTGGCGATGTATTTGTTTCGTAAGACAACCTCTGGTGTTATTCTCCATGCTCGGTTGATGGCTTCCTGTATCTCCCGTAGGTAAGCTTCGAATACGATTCCATTCTCCCTCCTATGTTTGGCTACCGGTGTGGATTTCAGGATGCAATATCTTGCTCCTCCTGGTTGTGGTGTGGTATAGAAGGTGACGTGTTTTGGTTCTCGCCATCCCATGAAATCTATGAGAGTGATCAGCCATGAGTAATGAAATTATGTACCTACATCTTGTGCGTCTTTGTATTCTACTTGGAACAAGTTTGACAGGTATGGCACCCATCTCATGAAGGTTCCTTTTGCACACTAAGTTGCAACAACGATGACTCATGCCAGTACTTCGTCTTTGTGGCATTTTCTTAGTAGTTTCCAGGATAAGATCTTTGCGCCCAATTGTGTAGTGGCAACACTAATTCGTTTGATTATTATGCCTCTTATTCCTCTGTCAGTGTCATATTTCTTCTTCATCTCTTCTGCCAATGCTTTCTCCTTAGACTTATCGTCCAGAATCAGTGTGGGATCCATACCTCAGTGTTGTGGTGGGAAATCCCCCTGCAGACTAGCAAATAGGGTTATAGTATGCATGTAGATATGACCAAAAGAAACCTACTTTCTACCTTTGTCCTAGACTTAATCCCCATTTCTTTTCAGCAAATACATGGTTAGACCAACATACCTTGTTTTGGATGTTTGATGTCGATCCTTCTTCATGCTTGATCGCTTGTTGGCAACTCTCCTCCCAAGGCTGACCTGCATACAAAAAAAGCAACAAATTACACATGCATTTTACCTACAGACTAATGGGTTATAGATTCAAACATATATTTACTGATCTATGAAGAACTCATATAGTGGGACGGGAAAAACATTTCTTTATTATTAACTTTAATGAATCAACTTACAATGTCGATACTGGCCACTGCTCCACGAATCCTGATCCTGGGCTCCTCTTCAAATGTCCTCCAACTTCTTTGCTTTGTACCTCTTCTTGCACAAGGATGGCTAAAGGGTTGGGACAATGGGAATGTGCAATTGCACAGAGTTTCTTTACTCTATTTCTCCTCCTCCAAATGGGACCCCTAACCCTTCTTTTATAGGCTAGAATAAGCTAGGTATATGGATGAACCCTTGGCCATGCATGGACGGGAGTTTCAGTTAACTCGCCCAAAGCTATTTGTTCCATCGACAACTTTCATTTTTTCGTGCTTTTGTCGGTCCACACGGGATTTTTTAGGTCAAATAGCTTATACATGCATGCAGTAACAGAGTAGGGCGTGTGGGCCCTTATAAAAGAGGTTTTTTAAAGAGTTTTTCAGCAGTTCTTTGGCAAAGAAGGGATCTGTGATGGCCTGATGCCAGGTAAGCATGTATGGTGAAATTTAGTGTTATAACACATGCCCCCTAATGTGTGAGGTTAGAAGAGCTACTGATGGCCGAAATACCTTACCAATCTTTACTGATGTGCCAAACAAGTGAGCCTAGGGACTAGGAACTGGGAGTGTCATCTGCAAAATAAAATATGTCTCACCGAGGCGGGCATACCCATGCTCGGGATAAAATAGAATCATGGCTACCAATCAAATACATTGTATATCCATGTCAAATAACTATATAAAGTGTAGCCGTGAACAATACACAGTGGAGATACATCTCGTAATCAAAAAGATATATATAGAGAGTGTCCATCTTCTAGAAGCTGATATGGCCTGATGGCTGGAGGTGAGATCTTTAGAACTCGAGCAACAACTTCAAAATCTTCAAAAATCAGAGTAGGAGTGTAATATGAGTGTATGACTTCACTACCCAAAGGTCTTGGATGACTCATCGGTCATGCACTAGATAATCTTGATGATCAGATTGAAGGATTCATTGATTTCAAACAAGGACTTGATTGGACATTCAGGATGGTCGGGTATGAGGGCAAGAGACAAATTGCAGAGGGGCCTACTCAGGATTGGTAGAAACTTCCTTTGGACAACAACACAAAAAATGATGAGACTTAGGCAGCATGGGATTAATGATAAGTTTACGAAGCAGGAGGCAACGCAAACTCTCCATATGTTTGGAAGAATAACCAAACAGTGGAGGACACAACTCTACGTAGTGAGAATAGCTTCCTAAGGTCGTATTACATCCCATAGTTTGACGAACAAACAGACAGATGTGCTTTATCCAAGGGTCACTCATTATGCTGCCAATAAAGAAAATACTTTTCCCTTCCTCTTTTTGGGGTATATTTGATTTTTTTGTCTTTTTCAATAATTTTGGGAAAAAGAATAAAGGAATGTTACGTTACAATGGAGGAATGAGTGTGACAAACATACAAGTTCAAGGCGCAAGGAAAAGACTGATGTTCAGAATAATGATACTCGAGAAAAATCCTCTGGGGGCCAAGAGTGTTAGAACGCAGAAGTAAAGTGCTACAAGGCTAGCGTATAAGGTATGCAAATGCAGTTAACAAAACACACAATGGTAACTTCCTTCGATGTAAGTTTAATGAGCCCAAAGAAGGTAAGCTCAGTGGTTTTTCATATTTAGAGAGTCTGAAAAAACATAAAAGGAGACTCCATTGGGGTACTTTTTTCAAAGATAGTCTAGTCGGTTCGAAAAAGGGGTAAACTAGCACCGACAAGACATCTATTCAAAACCATTTTAACGAGTGTGATAAGGACAAGAGCACTAGGCCATTTTTTCATTTTTAAGGAGTCTGAAAAAATCTTAACTATGGACTCCATCAGGAATGTTCCTTTGGACCAGTTTAACGAGTGTGAAAGAATAAGGTCACTTGCCAATCTTTTCAATTTTAGGGAGTCTGAAAAGAGCTTAACTATGGACTCCGTGGGGGTTCCTTTTTTGTAAGTTTAGTCCCTCAGGCCCGAAAAAGGGATAAAATTATACCTGAGAGTACTCTTCTAAATAATGGAAGTTTCATAGAGTATACCTTTGTTTGTACAGTTAACTTTCCATACCGAAAAAGGGATAAACTACAGCTGGACAGACATGACTTCAAATTTCAGTTTAACGAGCATGAAAGGCCACAAGATCGCTCAACAATCTTTTCATGTTTAGAGGGTCTGAAAAGGGCTTAAAAGAAGACCCGTTATATCTTTTGGGAGTCTTGAGGGTGAGGTTAAGATTGAAAAGGAATTGTGCAAATGAGGCTTAAACTCGTAATCAGGAAAAAATACAAGGACTCCCGAGCCTATGGTGATTAGAGACATCATGGATACCATAATGCAACCAGGATCTACCTAGGGAATCCATGTTCCGGTAAGCTCTACCACCAATTCGCGACACTTCTAAAGCAGCTATGATGGTTCTGTGTCACAAACTGATGGGATCGATCCTATGGCAAAGGAAAAAGACAACGAGATACAAAAGTCAGGGTAGAAACCTAACCTATATGCTCAAGTTGATCCTCAGAAAAAAAAATTCACGAACTGTCGAAAAGTACCCAAAACTCTACAAATTTGTCCCAATACCCGATCATATCCCTCCTATGCAACTCTTGAATCACTCTAAATGGTTTTTGGTATAAAGACAATGATAAGGGAGGCCAAAAAAGTGACAAAAAGAGGCCAAAAAGTCTATAAATAGAGGTTGGCAGCTCATTATCACCATTGCTGATTTGGAAATTAACTGTGGAGCCAAAAGACCCCCTTTGATAAAAGTGGTGATTCCGGGAGCTACAGTGGATGAAATGAAATTCTGTCTGGACCAAGTAAGTACAAAATCTCTTAACTTGCATTTTAAGTCTTTATTTTTGCATTGGGTTTCATTTTTTAGGGGGGCATCGACCTTTAAAAGGTCGTCCCTAGGTCCACGTGAGCTGTCTCAGGATAGGCCGCGTGTACATTCGAGCAAAGTAAACTCTACACATGTGTACACGCGATTATCACTATTACAGCCCACGTGGACCACCTTATTGAATGAAAAAGGCTTAAAAATCAAGGGTTAACTCTCCTAAACCTTGGTGTTTTGTAGGATGTATGTCCACTGGAGAGAAAGAGAGCATGAAGAAGTTAGTGAGTTGGTCGGGGAAGACCCCAATGTTGTGGCTACTTTGATGCAATGTGGGTTACTCAAGTTTTTCCTATGTACTTTTATGTGGGCACAACCTAGGCTATTGAATGCCTTGGTTGACCACTGGCATCCGGATGTAGAGGCATTCATGTTAGAGGGGCAATCTCTGGTGCCCACGATCGAGGACATTTACTTTTTGACTGGCCTCTCTAGGAGAGGGGAACCAATCAACTTTCGGACTTTTCCTTCGGGGATAAATAACATAGCAGACTTGATAGGTCTATACTGTACAGATGATACAAACCGCTCGAGCATGCAGGTGCCCATAAGAAAGATTATTGACTTATCTCTACAGGCGATAGTATTGCTTATTGGGCGAATTATTGGTTCTGCGGCTCTACATCAGGCGTCCCATGCACAGATGAACTGTGCAGTCCAGTGCTTAAGTGCACAATTTTTTTATTGGAGTACCACATTTCTTGAGTGTATTAAAAGGCATTTGACAGATTGTCATTTGCGGACACATAGGAACTTCAGATTCAGGACCATTTTGTGTTCATTCTTTTTTGAGAGAGTTATGAGTTTTAGTCCTTGAGTAGTGGTACGAGGACATCAAGCCTCTCTTCCTTCTGTGTGTAGATGGGCAGTATTACTACCGCGATAGGGTGGCGAAAGGACCAATGAGTCCTTCAATGATGACTTCTTCACGTGGTTGTCACGACAATTCTTGGTTATAGAGGATTACCCCTATGCTGGGATTGATTTCTCTAGAGACCCTGAGATACCAGTACCTCCTGGTGAGGAAGGAGGGGAGATGGGTAAGTCTCCACCTTTGTATTTTTTTTTGTGTTAAACATATGTAATTTTTATGTTGTTTTGTTATATATATCATTTTGTTTTTGTTATACCAGAGTATTTGACGAATATGTGTTCGTTGTGTGCAGACGTGGGACCAGTACAACTGGATGACTATTTGGGGAACAGACACCGTCCTCAGCCAGGGGCCACACTTGCCACCACAAGGGAACCAACAGTAGTAGGAGATCTTCCATATGGGGAGGCTGAGAGGGTATTGAGATGAGTCGAGCGAAACTTTACTGTGCTCACTTGCACGGTCCCGATGGCAAATATTGAGGACCTGCCACCATCTATGCAGCCTCATGTAGTGGGGTCACCATGGACCTGGGTCCAGTTGTTTCAGCGTTTAGCCAACACTGTGGACCAGTATAACAAGGCCCACAGGCCCTGACCTTAGCTAGACATTTTTACATGCCACGAGCACTACTTGTATATAGTTTTTGAGGGCATAAGCCCTGTGACTCGTTATTGGTCATAATTTTGAGGTGCTTGCGTCCATCTATGTACTCTGATTACTTTATGATATTATATATGTTTTTTTTGGTTTTTTGTGTCTTATGGATCATGTGTGCAAAAAATTTATTTACATGTTTATGTGAATGTTCTTTCATATGTATACAAAATGCCAATCTAAAATTTGATTAGCTAGAGTATCTGTAACTTGGTTTAATCTCCTAGGGACATGAAAATATGTAATATAATCAAAGTTTCATTCTAAGAGATGTACCCTAAGGAATCGTCGGTGTAAAGTTGGATCATGAACCCGATATGCTCTGTTTAACTGAGACACAACCAGTTGAGTGTCGAGATAGACCTAGAGATGAGAGATACCCAATGACAAAGCATCACGAAGAAACTCAATAATTGCACTATACTCGACGACATTATTTGTGGTGTCACCTAAGCATATACCTCTGAAAGATAATAACTGGCCTTGAGGTGTAAAGATTACCCAAGCTGCAGAGGCAAGCCTCCGAGTGTGCTGGCTAGCATCGTCTGCATACCCAACGAACACCTCGGAATCACTTGACATCTGCCACAATGACGAAAGATAACATCAACGACACGTCCATAACACTAAAAGAAACTAAAAAGTAATAGTACAAAGACTATACATATGTTACAAAAAGTTACCCACAGTGACCTGCCTATGAGTAATACTTCTTGAGGTACAACCCATTTCTAGTCTCTGCCAAAGCATTCCCTTCAAAATCAATGAAATGATAAACACCCTTTTTTAAAACCTCTTTTATGATGAAAGGTTTGAACCACATAGGTTTGAATTTTCCTTCCCCTAGGGGGTCTTTATCTTGGTCATAGACCAGGACAAGGTCACCTTCAAAGAAAATCCAAGGATGAATGGACCTATCATATTGACACTTGACCTTAAGTTTGTGAGCCTCATTGGCCAGGGCCACATCACGACACTACTCATTGAGCTGCTCAAGGTATACTAATTGTTCTTCAAGTGGAGAAGTGTCTGGCAATAATTGTACTGCCAACTTTAGAGACGGGATCTGACATTCAATGGTCAAGACTGCCTCCAGCCCGTAAATGAGTTGGAAAGGTGAGAAACTGGTTGCAGTCTTAACAGACATTGGATAAGCCCATAATGTCGAGTATAACATTAAATGCCAATTTGACTTGGCTGAGTTGATAGTTTGTTGTAGAATGGTCTTAAGAGTTTTGTTTACAACTTTCACCTACCCATTTGCTTGGGGGTAGTAGGGTGACGAATTTTCCTACCGTAACCCAAGATTTGATGTTAACTCGGTCATCATCTGGTTCTAAAAGTGACTGCCATGGTCAGTGACAATCTCCCTTGGGACGTCGAACCTTGCTATTATCTGGTTGAAAAAAAAGAGAGCTACAGTCTCTCCGTCATCTTTAAACGTTGACATAGCCTCAACCCACTTCATGAAGTAGTCTACAACTATGATGATATAACGATGCCCCCTTGCTGAAGGAGGGTTGCATGTAGTGTAATCAATCCCCCACTTGGTGAAGGGGCCAACTGTGATGACAGGAAACATGGGAGCAGGATGTGCCCTCATCTTCCGAGAGAATATTTGGCATGGGTGGCACTTCTTGACCGATTCAATACAATCTTTGATAAGTGTCAACCAGAAGTAACCTGCTCATAGAATCTTTTGGGTTGTTGCCAACCCAGAAAAATGACCACCACAAGCTCTAGTATGGCAATTGTTAAGCACGATAACCGCTTCTTCGTGAGTGAGACATCGGCGTAGGATGCAGTCTACACCACTCTGATACAATGTATCATCAAGTATGAGATAATTCTTAGTTTGATGGCGTATGCGTCGATGCTCATCACAAGAAGCAATGGTGGGGCACTTCAAAGTTTGGATATAGATAAGTATATCTTCATACCAAGGATCTGAAGAGGTGATCAAAAACATATCTCCTCTAATAGGAAACTCTTCGGGCACAAGATCACCTGACTCAACTGGAAGCTCCGAAATAAGTTCTGCAAAGATCAGTGACTTTTTGGACTTCACTGAAACGAAATCTAAGTCAAACTCTTGGAGGATGACTATCCATCTACTGATTTTTCCGCCTATTACCTGTCGTGTCAACATATACTGAAATGGATTCAGGACAACAATGACAGTGTTCTTGCGAAACAGAACATAATGACAGAACCATTGAACAACATGGATTGCTACCAACGCAAGTTTTTCAATATGAGAATAATTGAGTTCTGGTCCTATGAGTCCTTGGCTCATGTAATAGATGACATATTCTAAGAACAAGTCATCTTTCTAAACTAAGACCATGTCAATGGTAGACTCTGTTGCAACCAGATATAATAAGAAATCCTTGTTATAGTTAGGTGGTCGGAGCAGAGGGGTAGTTGTGAGTGCATGTTTCAATGTGGCGAATGAGCGTTGAGCGACATCGCCCCAATAAAAAGGAATGTCTTTTTTAAGTAGGTGCATAAATCCCTTGGTGATCTTGGCATAGTTAGTGATAACACGTCTTAGAAAATTCGCCTTGCCCTGTAGACTCTAAATTTGAAGGATTGTGCATGAGGGGGGCAACTGAATTATTGCCTCAACCTTGAGGAGATTGACCATGATCCCTCTTGTTGACACTATGAAACCTAACAAACTTCCCGACGTTACGTAGAAGTTGCACTTGTTTGGATTCAAGTGAATCCAAAAGTAGCGACAACATTCGAAGATAAGTCGGAGGTGTGTGGGATGATCCATTCTCTTGTGAGATCGAGATGCTAAATCATCTAAATAAGCCTCAACTATATGCTTGAGGTCATGAAAAGAGAAATACATGGCCCGCTGAAAGGTTTCTCTAGCATTTTTAAGACCAAAATGCATCTTACGATACGTGAATGTATCCCGTGGACAGATGAATGTCATTTTGTGCTAGTCTTTGGGTTTGATTTGTATTTGATTATATCCCGAAAAACCATCCATGAAAGAAATGGCCTCGCAACCCGCACATTCATCAATGATCTGGTCAATGAAAGGTGTGGGAAAATTATCTTTGGGATAGGCCTTGTTCAAATCATAGAAGTCGGTACATACACGAATCGTGCCTTGCTTTTTATTGACCGGCGTGGGGTTTGACACCCATTGGGTCAAATGGATAGGATAGATAAAAATGGCATTTAGCAATTTCTCAAACTCAACCTTAATGTTTGTTGCTTTCTTGGGGTTAACTGGATGAAGCTTCTATCGGAAAGGCTTGGCATCTGGATACGTTGTGATTTCATGTTCAACTATTTTTGGATCGATGCCTGGCATTTCCTCATAAGACCAGGAAAAAATGTCGTGGAATTCTTTAAAAAGATCTGTATAGAGTTGAATCTCTCTGGGGGAGCAGTTAGCTCCAATGAAAACATTCTCCACAATGCCAGGGTTTCAGGAGATATTTATCGGTATGGTTTCAGCGATGGTTTCCATATTACCCTCAGTATAAACTTCGTGGGTAGCTAAGATATTAATAGGACAAGACCGATCTCCCATCATAGTCACGGTGAATTCGCCTGTGTTGATTCGGCTTAACTATGGGAGGAAGTATGATCTATGATGAAAATCATCCTAGGGTTTGTCTAGTCTAGTCATTGCTTCAATTATTGCTTCGTCAGAGGGTAAGACCAAGTCTAACGAATTAGTGCCAGGGGGAGAACCCTGAGCCCAAATAGGTTCTAGAAGTGGATCGAACTCTTGTGTAGGAGTTGGATCAGTGTTAGCTGAAGCTTGTTGGACTAAAGAGTACGCTACTTCAACTACATACAAGGGCATGGACATGCCCGGGTGCCCTGTCCCATCCATCATGGCCGATGGGGAAGGAAGTATCCACAGATCGTTGAAGAAAGTTGTGCAGAATGATGAAACTTGAAAAATCTAAAATTTATGGTGATTGGATATAAACTTGATATTTCCTTAAGAGGACAGGTAATCAAAGGTACCCATCAAATATGGGCACAAACCAACCCCCACATTGATGACACCTGGTTGAGGATTATCAATCATCAGGACCATGGATTCCCCTAATGCAGGGTCAGGTCTAGAGAAAGACAATTGATCGATGGTCACAATCCGGCTTTCATGTGGAAACAACAAGACCTAGAAAACTGTAGCAACCACATCTTGCATGGCATAAGTCCAACTCTTTCCTAACAAGATATTATAGTTGAGGGGTGCATCGACTACCTCTACTTTGACACACATGGTCTTTCCTCCTAACTGCATCAGAAAAGAAGGAAGGATACCATGTGGACGAAACGAACGACCGTCGAAAGCAGTGAGGAGAGTAGGTGACGGAGACAAAATAGGCTGGCCAACAACCTTCCAACATGCCAACAATATAACGCATGTCGAGGCGCCCTCATCAACCACCGTACGAAAGATATTCCAAGTAAAAATTTTCGTGGGATAAGCCACTACTATCTGAAACGCTACGTGGTAAGGAAGATGAGGTTTTAAGTCAGTTGTATCCAGCATGATTGTACCTAGATTACAAGTCTCGATAGATCCTAAAGCGGTTAACAAGGATTTCCTCTGGGAAGGGAAACTTTGGAGGACCTCAAAAGTGGACATCGCACAAGGGGTTTGTGATAAATCTTCCACCATAGAATAGTTCTGGGTGGCCCTTTCATTTGTTTTGTGAGAATCTTTTTTAAACGCACCTTTGGGGATGCGTGTCATTGTTTCACCCAACGTTCTCAATCTATAGAGGAAGAGATGGGAGTTCGGCTTCTTTTCCCTTCTCAAAAGTGCCTGGTTTACTATAGTCATGCGCTCTAGTCGATATAGAAGCATCACTCTTCACCATATGTACATTCGCAGATGTAGGGTTGTTCGACGATGGAGAGGGTCCTTGGTTGCCCCCTTCCATGCTTGCAGAGGCATGTGTTATATTTTTCCCATGTTGGAATGGATTGGTTAACACAGGGGGTTGTTCTTGTGTCAAAAACTTTTCGGCCTCTGCAAGTCGGGGACAAAGGTGGGTCGGGTGGTCTTCCATGCACAGGTTGCATGGATACCTCACCTTTCATTTCTCAGTATTTCCCCCGCCAGCATTATCAGTGGGTTTCTTATCCCCCTTACCCTTCTTTCATTGTTTTTTCTTTCCTTCAGGCTACTGGATGGCCTTTAGATTAGTCAATTTCACTATGTGTACATCCGACGTTTTGGTAGGGGGAGCATATAAAGTAGTAGTTTGGCTGGTCATTGTGTGTTGTATAGACAATTGTCACAACTGAGTCATTAGCTGCTCAGCAGGCTTTGTTTGTGTTGAACTGACAAGACCATCGACATGTGGTCCAACTCTCTATTTGGTTTTATCAAGTATTGAGCGTGGTGCATCTGGCAAGATCTCGTATAATAAACCGGTCCGAGAATAGATTAGCTCAAGTTGTTGAGCTCTCATGATGGCATCTTCTTCGGAAAATACTCTCGACGTCGCAACATATTTGGACAACTGTGGGACCAAAGACTTAAGAAACCACTCGAGAAAAAATGTTGGTGGGACTGGTACCTTAATTAAACTCTTTCTGTGTCTCCATTCTCGAATGTGACCAGAGATATGGTCTGCTTTAGTTTCTAAGAAATTGGCCAGCAATTCAATGCCAGCGTCGTATCTCATAGGCAACTAGAAATGGTTTAGGAAAGCCATCGCTAGTTCAACGAAGGAAGAGTATATTGAGTGGTCGAGCTCAATGTACCATTTCGTGGCACTCCCAATGAGAGTACGTTGAAACAATTGCAATTGTATGGAGTTTTCTTTCAACAAGTTAGATGAGCACCAAAGATGGAAGGTAGTCACATGATCTCTTGGATATTCATTAGGCTTGGCTTCGAACTTTGGGATGTCCAAAGGAAACTTCGTCGACATAGGAGGCCAACACAGATTGTGACAGATAGGGTCATTCAACAACCTTATCAAGTCTGGCAAATGCAAGGTTACCAGGAAGGGTAGTTTGGGTCATTGGTGATAACCTGGAAAAAAGGGGCCTGGAGTTTGATTGGCACTAGGCTGCCAGGAAAAGTTCGGCTGCTAACCTGGATTCTGGTAGAAACCATGGCCATGGACAATATAAGGATTTTGCGTGCAAGGAAACATCATCGGTGGATTTCTGAAATAAGACATAGATGGTTGGGCATGCATTACATTCGAAGGACTTTGGGAAGGATTGCTCCATATTGGTCTCGTGGGGATAGGCATAGTGCTTTGTCCAGGGTTCCATTGGTTATGAAAAGGATTACCCCATATCAACATTCTTGATGAGGGAACTGATCCCTGCCAAGAATTCCAAGGCCTTGCTACAGAAGAAGTTCCTGGGTGTGCCCCCTGTGCAGGAATAGTACCCTCCATAGGAATAGGTTGTCTGAAACTGGGGTTGCCCCTAGTTGGGAAAGTAGCTGACAAGAAGGTGTTGTTACCAAATGCATCGAACAAAGAAAATGGTGTCAAACCTATCGGCATATTATGTGAAGGTGGTCCTTGACTCCCCGCTCCAAGTAAACTAGGGTGTGTAGGTTGCCCGGAGGTTTGCTGATGAAAGCCACCGAGTGAAGGGGATGAAGGAGGTATATGACCTCCCCCATAATGGAAAGTGTTAAAAGGAGTAGGAGTTCCCCCCATGTGTCCTTGCAGAGGAGTGTTAGAGATTCCTTCCCCCAGACCTGAAGTCTGTGAAGTGGAGAAAGAAACTACAGGATTTGTACCTGAACTAGGCATCCCATATGAGAACGGAGGGCCTATCGCAATTGGTGTGAAAGGGTTTGTGTATGTTGCCAAAGATGGGATCAAACCACTATGTGATGTAGAGGCAGTCGAGATCATGGTGGCTTCGACTTGTGACAGTGGGTTAGGAGGTGGAAACTCTCCTGTGGTGACAAGGGAATTGAAGAATTTCCAAGAGGAGTAACAACATTTGTTTCCATCGCTGCATGCGACACTGTCTGGCACTCATAAGGATGAATCGGTATGATGGTGGGTGTTGAAATATTAGTGGTGGAGGTTTCAACTAGACTAAAATCTTGCGCTCCAAGGTCTAAAATGGTTGATTCCTCTGGATGTTGGCTGGGCACAATTTCTTGTGACCCGGTCGCTTCAAAAGACCCTTGTTGGTCTAGCTTTCACCTTAGTAGTGGCGGGGGTGGCTCCAGTGTAACCGGCGGCAGGCCAAGAAGCCTTCATGATCGGAGGAGCTCATGATCCTCCACTATGTGAGAATATCAAAGACACACTAGGGTAGTCTAACTGTTCAAAAACAACATGCACTAAAAAATCCCCTAGAAGATAAGACAGGCAAACACTAAATTAATTGGAAGAATAGTTACAACAACCAACACTAGAGCAACTTACCGGTGCAAGTGAAACTTGAAAATGGAATCACCCTCTGGGTATACTCTGCAAAGCATGGCATGATTTCTATCCTAGGTACTGTGGTATACCCCCACATTCACCTGTGTATGTCCCTAAAAAAGATAGGCAACTAGGTTTCCAGCGCGTGAACAGTCACCAGGCGGGTACAGTCGAAAGTCGCGCAGACCACAATGAGTAGGGTATCGAGCCCGAAACCTATCAAGGGTATCGAAATAAAGTGGTTCGAAATACAACTAAGGACCTCGAATGGATTCGAGACCCACGAAGCCCCGTGGCAAATGCAATCGACGAAATCCCAAAACAAGTCCTCTATATGTGTTCTCCACTATGATTGGTCTAGCTTTGGAGGGGTTATCTCTGTTACCTTTCCACACGTGACCTCATTTTTATCCCCTTTGTTAGAGGGGGGTCCCGAATAAATTTCACGATACTAGACTTGGACACTCCCTAACTCAGACTCCAATGTTTGGTTTTAATGGCCTTGAAGAGTTTCCTCTCCAACCTAATCCAAGGCCCTAATCTTGAACTAGTTGGTTAACCCTACAAACATAAAATTCTAATAAATTTTAGATTCAACGTTAATTTTATGGCTTGTCTTATGTCAATGGGTATGAAAGTGAAACTAATGATGTTTGAAAGACGAAAGTAAAAAATGAACAGAAAGCTGGAAACAAAAATTTCACTTAACGCAAATTTTCAACAACTTTTCAATTTTTTATTTTTTTTTCTAAGATCTTTTGAATCAACAAACTTAAAGAAGGATTTCACTTGCCTACAAGCTACTTACGATCTAAGTAAACTATCAATAACTTAAGAAAAAAAAAGATTTTTCCCTGGCTACTAATGCAAAATCACACTTTTCAACCAAACAAGAAAATGAAAGAGATTTTCTTTTTATTTAAATGCTGATAAAGCAAAAAGGAAAAATACCAACAAGTAAAAAACCAAGAAAAAAAATTCTGGTCTAATCACAGATCGCAAAGAATCACTTCAAGAAATCACACACTAGCAACTTAAAAAATGACTCTCACACTTGTCTAAAAACCCTAAAGACAATTTTTTAATGACAACTTTTAAATGAAAAATAAATCTAAGGCTAAGATCAACCCGAAGCTACTTACTGTTAGGACAGAGATTCAAAAACATAAGAGGTATAACTCTTGTCAAGGGAAAGGATGACTGCCTTATCCTCAACAAAAACTATCCTACACAAGAACACTACTGACAATCCAACAGCAAGCGTGTGCACACGAGTTGTGTAGATCCAGAGGGTGTGTACACGCATGTTGGCCTTATACAGGCCATGTGTAACTCTAAAACTCTAAAACAACTAAAAACAAAGAATCCAAACCAGGAAGGGACCACTGATATTGAGAACTAGGATCTCTTGAAGGCTTAGACACTCTCTTTAACAGAAAAAGAAACCAATGTAAGGAAAAAAATTGTAAAACAAACCAATATGAGATGAGACTACAAACAACCAAGACTTAGAAAGAAGTCCAGAAAACCCCTGAGAATGACTAGTTCTAACAGGGAAGAGAATGACTGCCTCCAAAATTTTCTAGAATCTACACGCTACTGCTACTTCTTCAGCTAGCATTCACACGGGGGCTTTAAGAAAGTAGGGTGTGGGTACACACATACAGACCTTATGTAGGCCGCATGTACCTCTGTGGGTCTCGAAAAAACATAGTCAAGCAAAAATCAGAGATAGTTGGTATGGAAGACTAGACTCTCTATCAGCTCAGACTTTGCAGAAACTTCAAAAAACAGGCTAGAAAACCAATCTTTTAAAACTACCCAAAAAATAAAATTCCCAAGAACCCTAGAGACTTCCCCAGTATGGTCGCCAATTTTGTTGTGGTGGGAAATCCCCCTATGGACTAGCAAATAGGGTTATAGTATGCATGCAGATATGACCAAAAGAAACCTACTTTCTACCTTCATCCCAGAATTAATCCCCATTTATTTTCAGCAAATACATGGTTAGACCAACATACCTTGTTTCGGATGTTTGATGTCGATCCTTCTTCACTCTTGATCGTTTGTTGGTAGCTCTCCTCCCAAGGCTGACTTTCATACAAAACAAGCAACAAACTACACATGCATTTTACCTACAGACTAATGGGTTAGAGATTCAAACATATATTTACTAATCTATAAAGAACTCATATAGTGGGATGGGAAAAGCATTTTTTTATTATTAACTTTAATGAATCAACTTACAATGTCGAGACCGGCCACTGCTCCGCGAACCCTGATCCCGGGCTCCTCTTCAAATTTCCTCCAACTTCTTTTCTTTGTATCTCTTCTTGCACAAGGATGGCTAAAGGGTTGGGACAATGGGAATGTGCAATTGGGCAGAGTTTATTTACTCTATTTCTCCTCCTCCAAATGGGACCCCTAACCCTTCTTTTATAGGCTAGAAGAAGCTAGGTATTTGGATGAACCCTTGGCTATGCATGGCCGGGAGTTTCAGTTAACTCACCCAAAGTTGTGTGTTCCATCGACAACTTTACTTTTTTCGTGCTTTTGTTGATCCACGTGGGTTGTTTTAGGTCAGCTAGCATGTACACACGTGCAGTAATGGAGTAGGATGAGTGGGCTCTTATAAAAGAGGTTTGTTAAAGAGTTGTTCAATAGTTCTTTGGCAAATAAGGGATCTAAGATGGCCTTATGTCAGGTAAGCATGTATGGTGCAATTTAGGGTTATAACACCCGGGTGGGTAATCATGTTATTTGTGCAATAAGTTCAATAGTTATGGATATGGGTTTGTCCAGCCATACATCCCCTCCATGTGTAACTGCTAATATTTTCTTGACACATGCCATCGCATGTTGGCCTCTATCAAAGTGTGGTATCTTCAGCAATCCTAAGATTCTTGTTCTGTCCAATCCAGTTGCCCACTGGTGTGGCGTAGTGACGGTTCCTCTGAGAGGGTTCACGACTATTGTCTGCATAAATACCTATGGTGCAAGCTCTAGATATTTGGTTTCATCTGCTACATCATGGTCAGAATAATTGAGCTTTTCGATGTGACCCAATAGCTGCAAGTCCACCTGTACTCCCTATGGTATGCGAGGTAGCATAATCTCTGCAGCTAGTTTCTTTTGAGGTGAGCTTGGTATCTGAACTTGATCCTCCTACTCTGTTGGATGGCTCAAAGTTCTGACAGCTTCCAGTTTCTCCTTTGCCATCCATTCTACCCAAGTCATGCCCATTTCACCAGTCGGCTCGACCGAAAAAGAAAAATCTAGGATGGGTATTTGTGGAACGTTTGGTTGCACTTCTGCTTCCGGGTTTTGTGCACTTCCGTTATCTCCTACGACTGCTTCAGTATGTTCTGGTAGTATTTCCTGGTGCGTTTCTTCTTCTTTGTTCTGAGGCTTGTGCACCATTGCTGGTGTATCCTGTCCCATGGCCTCTGTTTGTGGTTGTGGAATCTCTTCTAATATGGGTATGAACTCTACTGGGAATTCCTCTAGTGACGATATTTTGTCAATATCGACGATCTCCGGTGGCTGCTTCTCATTTTCTTCCAGTGGTCCCCATGACCTAGTCTAAGCCCTAGTCGATCTGGTTGTCTAGCCTGGTTCTGTAAGCTTCAGTGGTGCCATAATGGTGTCTGTCAAATGTTTTCTGAGTTCGAATGGCTTATGTGAGCTCTGTAGTTTTACTCTATTCGTTCTAGCTGTTGTTGCTCTCTTTTTGTTCTCCTTTAGTGAATAGACTAGCTGCTTCTGCACTCGTGTGTTGTATGGGATCATCATGAGGCTTGTTGAGGGTGATTCCTCCATCCTGTGATTAAATCGCCATAACTGTGAGTTCAATGCATTCACAATAGTTTCATACTTTCCATTACGCCTACTTTACTGTATCCAGTTGGCGTGTTTAGTGCGACGTCCCATCTATCCTTGCCTTGCTTTAACTTTGCTTTGTGTTATCCTGTCAACCTGCTTTTGCCGACTTTCCTTTTCTTGCTTTTTTCCCTTTTTGATATGGCTGTTATATTCTCCCTTGTTGGCTTCATGTTTCGTATCCAGCTTGTCCATCATGCTGCATGTTGTTTAGGCTTTTTTTTCTTCTTCTTATTTTTCTTTTTTTTTACTGCACGGTGGGTGGTCAGCTGTCCTTGTACAGCTTCAGCCAACTCCCATTGATCATTCCTCTAAGGTCTGCACCTACTATATCTCTTAACTATACATCTCCTACATCTGTGACAACTTTTACCTCATATGATCCTAGCCAAGGCATCCTCATCTTTCCTGGGTGTTGCAACAATTTACTGTCGTAAAGAAATACTAGATCTCCTTCCTTGAACGTCTTTCTTTTGATGTGGCGGTCGTGCCAAGATTTATCTCTTGCTTTATGTAATTTTTGATGGAATCCTGCCAAGATTCATTCTTCCTCCATCAACAGTAACTGATTCAGTCTTTCCTAGACTGCACCTCGTTGAGTCATTTGTGTGATAGATGTTACACGTAGGCTAGGTATTATAAATTCTAATGGCACTACTGCTTCTTGACCATAGATTATTTTGAATGGTTTGTGGCCTGTCAACTTTTTGCATGCGGTTCTATATGCCCATAACATTGTTGGTACCTTGAGGTCCTAATCATCTCTGTTGGTGTTACATATCTTTGTCAAGGTGTTCTCTAGAATTTTGTTGAATGATTATACCTTGCCATTTGCCTGTGGATGATACGGTGTGATTTTTTGGTGATGAACTTCAAACTCTTCGAGCATCACTCAAATGGTGTTGTTGATAAAGTGCATTCCTTGGTCGCTCATCAAAATTATTGGGCACCCAAATCTAGTAATTACCTGCTCAAATAGAAAATGGGTAGTTGTCTCTACGCTGCAATCTTTTACCGGTGCAGATTCTGCCCATCTTGTTAAGTATTCCGTCGCGATGATAATATATCTCACCCCTGTTCTCTTGGTTGGTGGGTGAATTGGTCCCACAAAGTATATTTCCCATTTGTCGAATGCCTAAAGTGTCACTTGCAGTCGCAGTGGCATCTCGTCCCTTCTGTTGGGTTTGCCTACCCTTTGACAAACATCGCATTGTTGACAGTACTCTTTTGGGTCGATGTGGATCGTTGGCCACCATAATCCTGCGCATAGTACCTTCTGCATGGTAGCTTTTCCTGCATAATTCCCTCCTGTTATTCCCTCGTGGGATTTTGCTAAAATTCTTGGTCGTTTGTGGTCTAGTACGTATCTTCGTAAGATGTTATCTGCACCCATCTTGAATAGATGTCCTGCAATCAATTAATAGTCGGTTGCGCAGACTACCAGGTTCTTCTTCTACATGGTGGTATATTCTTGCGGCACAGTACCTGTGCTTAAGCACTGGATGATCTCTACAAAGTAATCGTTAGCAATCTGTACTGAAAAGAGCTATGCATCTGGAAATTTGTCTTCCAAATTCATTGGTTCCTCTCCATTTGTGACCCTCGATAGGTGGTAAGGCCTTGCGTTCAGTTTTCCTGGTTTAACTATTACCTGAAAGTTAAATTATTGAAATAAAAATAACCGTCGACAGATTCTCCCCCCCAACACTGGCTTGTTGACTAGGTATTTCAGGGCTGAGTGATCTATAAACATCTTAAAGTGTTTTTCCAATAGGTAATGTTTGTATTTTTGTAGTGCATAAACCATAGCTAGGCCTTCTCTTTTTGTCGACTTATAATTATGTTGTGAGTCTAATAGTTTTCTTCTTGTGAACGCTATCAGTTAATCCAAGTCTCTTGCTCCTAGTTGCACTAAGATAGCTCCAAGTGCTATCATTGATGCATCTACATGTACATGGAATTTCTTCTCCCAATCTGGAAATACCAATATTGGTGCAGTGAGCATGTTTTCCTTTAGGGTATCCAGACTGTGTTGGCACCCGTCATTCCATTGATACTTTGTATCCTTCCTTAATATTTTTTCCATTGGTGTTGTAATATGCGTGTAGCCTTTGATGAATTTCCTGTAATATTTCGTATCTGCTGTTATCACTATGTAAATAAGTTTGTCTGTCAAAACAGATGACAGGGGTAATTGTTTCAACCAACTTTAGAGATGAAGACTAGCCGATTCAAATCAAAGAGGGCTCTCTCATGTCACTTTATATATATATGGCAATCGATGGCTATATTTGGTTTGTTTTGAGGGTTTTAATAAAGTTTGTTGGCCAAGAAGAGGAGGGACACACAGGGCTATGGAGTCAAAATTCTGAAATTAAATGAAAACAATGATCAGCCGATAGAACTCTCCAGTGGATAAAGGCTAAATGAGGCAATGAATCTGAGTTGTAACTTAAAATAAATTAGAGTGGTAAGAGGAAAGAGGAAACAAATAACTACATCAGAGCATTACGAAAATGAATTCTGAATTAGCTAAGAAGAAACATACACAGTTTAAATTGCTTAAGCCAAGAGCATCAAATGATGAATTCTGGGCCTTTAACTCTCCAATTTAAATGGAAGAAAAATGTATATGAAATAAAATATCACAGGAAACACATACAATGAGGGAAGACAAAACTCATATCATAGCCATTAGAATCTTTTCATAAACAGTTCAAAGCTACTGCATATGTATTCAATTCAGCCCCAGAAAAATTACAATAGATTCCAGAACCACCATAATTGTGCCCTTCATTAATACACTCAAAACTTCTAATACTTATACGATTCGAGTTCCTTCAATGTGCAACAGGTTACAATAACTGAAATGAAACATTTCAGCTTCTACAATGATTACAAATGATAGTTTTCATAAAAAATGTTTCATGATCCCTACAAATTCCTCTGATGCTCTAGCTCCTTCCTCTTCCACTTTCTCCTTAAAATGTCAGTCATAATATTTCAAATATAATTGCATTTATCCATATTCTCATTAAACATTTGGGAATAATATATTTGAAATAAAAATAATTCCCAAATATTTTCTATCCTGTAGAATTAAATTTCCATAATTTCATTCATGCCTGTGGTTCTTTAAAACCATGTCTTGTTTTTCCCAATTCACCATTTCACTGAAAAAACATTTACTGTTGCCATTTCACATGAAAACATTTACTGTGTTATGTTTTTTCAATTTACCGTTTCACTGTGAAAAAACATTTACTATGTGTTTTTTCAGTTTACCGTCTTTGGTAAAATACCTTTTATCTTCTTATTTTACTTCCATAAATATTTGGATAAATATTTACCCAAGTCTTGTTTCACGTCCATATTCCCATTTAAATCTTTTGCATGGAAATAAGCATTAATGTCTTTGATTTGTAAAATGTGAATTTCACCTCTGTAAAACAATTTCACCGTGAGGAGGAATTTCTTTTATTGGAAATCCCATAATCATTATTGAAATGCACTCATATAAAACATATGATAAATGATTTCATTTATTGTATCGGGATTGGGCTAAAGTGGTTTAATCCAAACTGCTTGTACCTCTGATTTGCTCCATGTAAAAACACATGTCCACCAAATAAACCACGGTAGTTTTCCCTGGTCCGCCTTCACATAATTAACCTCCTCATTGCTTTAATCCCCGATATGTATGTGCACCCTCTATCAAACCGTTGACTTTTCCACATTATAAATTGATATTTGTGCCCATGATTTGATGTGATTTCATAAATTAAATATTGGATTAAATATTAATATAAATATAAAAATATTTATATTGATAATAAAAAACCCCCTTTTTTCTATTTTCGAAGGACTTTGGGCATATGAGGATTAACACATGACTTTGTGGATAGGATAAGGGAGCTTAATAAAATGAATATTTTTTATTTTCAATGGGAATACAAAAATAAGGGTAAAAATGAATGAAGTGATGGAACTAAGGGATTTAGATAAGAATTAAGGCTAGGTATATGCTTGGGATATTTGCCAACTTTTGACTCATGGAATACATGACCATTTTGGATGGTTTATTGGGTGAAGGATTTAGGTGATGGGAGATTGACAGAGCTGGTGAAAAAGTCTTAAAATATGAGTGGAAAAGTAACACAAGGACATGCAGCATTGGAAAAATAATATGCAGATTAGCAGGTGATAATACTATCAATTTCTGATATCGGGGGTTGGAAAAAATGGTTTTTGGTAGACCATTTTTCACCCCGATGTGCCTCTGAGGGAGCCACATGTCCACGAATGAAACGATAACGGTTACATTGGCTTGCCTTCGAATAATTATCTTCTACGTTGCTTCATTCTCTGATATGTGCCTTAGTCATTGATCCAGGCTTCTTCAAGATCGACGGTCCGCCGAGTTATACCTTTTGTGCCTCCGCTATATTTTTCTATATGCCGCTGGATATAGCCCGGTCCCCCAAACTATCATACTTCCACAGTCATATAGCATTTCACTAAATTTACAAACTTTGGATCCTAATCTGAAAATTGTTATGGTGATAACATTGGCTCCAACTGGGGATGCTACCCTCCCTGCGAGGTAGAAAAGAACTCGTAGACCCAATACCTGATCCATTGGGATGCTCCCAAAACATGTGTGTGTACCCTGCTCTGTCTTGTCACCAGTGTCTGTTGAAAACCAAACTCTGCACACTGCTCTCAATTGAATACTGAACACTGAATACACTGGTAAAATATGACTGCACATACTACTGAAAATAAAAACTGAAAAATGATTGACCAACAAGATTATTTCCATACTCCTATCTACTCTAAAACTGCTGAAATGAATACTCAGTCAAGTGATTCTAAAGTGCCAATGCAACCAATCAAGCAATTGGATTCCCGATTTTTCTCTGTTCACATCGTTCTTAAGAAGGCAGACAAATGTAAAATATGGCAGCTGGAAGAAAAAATTGAATCCAAATCTGAGCTTATGAATGAAACAAATTTCTTCTTCACTGATGAATGTAATAGAATGGCCACAGGATCTTGAAAACCATGAAAACTCATTTCTTCTTGATGAACAAAAACAGAAAAACAAGCTTCTTTCATAAGTGTTTGTTGTTCTTTCTATATTTCTTCTCTTTTAAGAATATTTTCAAATGACATTGCAACAATAGGTCTGTCTCCTCTTCCATGCATATCAACAAAAAAATTCATGCATTCTTGAACATCTTCAAATGTGATAGCCATATTATGTGCGTCCTCTTATTCATCAAACAATTCTAATTTGGTTTCATTAAACTTCTGGGAATTTTCTTGAGGACTGTCATTTTGACTTTCAAATGAATGAATGGAAACAAATTCCTATTCATAACCTTCTTGTAAATGTGAAAATCTAACATCATGAACTATTTCACAGTCTAGAGTTCCCATGGATGTATTTTCAAAACCATGATTTTCAAATGAATCAAATAAAGCAATTGCCTCTTCATTATCTTTCTATATTTCTGATTGCAAAGTGGCATACACTGTTTTGTTGCTTTCTTGAAACTCTATGTCATTTGTTTGTTCATTGCTTGAATTTTCCGTAGATGCAGTTTCAGAATCCTCATCCATGTCTATGCCACTTAGAATTTGAAAAACCACATCATTCATAGGGGAATAAAGACAGCTTTGAAACACTTTGTCTTGCTGGAAATCTTGTTGAATGTCTTCATCAAGTTCAAGAGAAGGAAAATGACTTTTAACAACAATTTCTTGCTCAACTTCATCTTCAACCAAAAAAGGGGCTACTATTTGTTGTTGGGATAAATATTCATAAAGGGATTCTATGATTTCATCATTCATACACACTTCATCACCAAAAACATTTTTAAGGTACTTAATGAAATGTTCACAAAATTCACAACAATCTTCAAACACCAAGAATGAAGGATTAGATTCTCCATAATGCTTAAAGAATGTTATGTGGAAATCCTTAAGAGAGTATAAGTTGACTGGTTTTAAACCTTCGTACCATAATCTTTCTCTCCTGTCTAAAGTAGCCATAAAAATTTTCATCAAACAATCCTCATGAAATTCAACCCCCATATTACATATGTGCATGTGAAATCTAATCAAGTGCAAGGCAGCATCATTTCCTTTCCCATCTTCGAATTTAGGAAAATATTTTTGCCAATTTATGTGAGGAATATGATTTGGAAAGCCAAGAATATGAGATCGATTCATTGGAGCATACCTTGCAGATATTGAACTCATCTTTAGACAATGGAGTCGCCAATCATGTTTTGGAAGCTGGATTCTCCATGGAGAGTGGAGTCGCCAATAAAAATTCAAATTTATGGATTCTTATACCAATGGAATCGCCTTCAAACTAATTTTTTATGTGTGGAGTCGCCAGGGTAGGAATACAGCTAATATGTGCCTAAGTGTCTGTTGCTCTCAAACCTTGGAACTCAACCATGTCGTTCTTCCTAGGGAAAAGTTTTCAATTTCATCCTCGGCAATGACGCCAAAATGTTAGCACTCTGTAAATCTATTCGGCTGTCAAAATAGATGACATGGGTAACTGTTTCAACCAACCTTAGAGTTGAAGACTAGCCAATTCAACTCAGAGAGGGCTCTCTCATGTCACTTGATATATCTATGGAAATCGGTGGATAGATTTGGTTTGTTTTGGGGGTTTTAATAAAGTTTGTTGGCTAAGAAGAGGAGTGACACATAGGGCTATGGAGTCAAAATTCTGAAATTGAATGAAAACAATGATTAGCCGATAGAACTCTCTAGAGAATAAAGGATAAATGAGGAAATGAATCTGAGTTGTAACTTAAAATAAATCAGAGTGGTAACATGAAAGAGGAAACAAATAACTACATCAGAGCATTACGGAAATGAATTCTGAATTAGCTAAGAAGAAACATACACAGTTTAAATTGCTTAAGACAAGAGCATCAAATGATGATTTTTGGGCCTTGAACTCTCCAATTTAAATAAAAGAAAAATGTATATGAAATAAAAGATCACAGGAAACACATACAATGAGGGAATACAAAACTCATATCATAGCTATTAGAATCTTTTCATAAACAGTTCAAAGTTGTTGCATATGTATTCAATTCAGCACCAGAAAATTTACAATAGAGTCCAGAACCACCAGAATTGTGCCCTTGCACTTTTTTCCTTCATTAATACACTCAGAACTTCTAATACTTATACAATTCGAGTTCCTTCAGTGTGCAACAGGTTACAATAACTGAAATGAAACATTTCAACTTCTACAATGATTACAAATGACAGTTTTCATAAAAAACGTTTCATGATCCCTGCAGATTCCTCTGACGCTCCAACTCCTTCCTCTGCCATGTTCTCCTTGAAATCCCAGTCATAATCTTTCAAATATAATTGCATTTATCCATATTCTCACTAAACATTTGGGAATAATATATTTGAAATAAAAATAATTCCCAAATTTTTTTTATCCTATAGAATTAAATTTCCATAATTTAATTCATGCCCGTGGTTCTTTAAAACCATGTCTTATTTTTCCCAATTCACCATTTCACTGTAAAAAACATTTACCATCACCATTTCACATGAAAAACATTTACTGTGTTATGTTTTTTCAATTTACCGTTTCACTATGAAAAAACATTTACTGTGTGTTTTTCCAGTTTACCGTCTTTGGTAAAATACCTTTTATCTTCTTCTTTTACTTACGTAAATCTTTGGATAAATATTTACCCAAGTCTTGTTTCACGTGCATATTCCCATTTAAATATTTTGCATGGAAATAAGCATTAATGTCTTTGATTTGTAAAATGTGAATTTCACCTCTATAAAACAATTTCACAATGAGGAGAAATTTCTTTTATTGGAAATCCCATAATCATTATTGAAATGCACTCACATAAAACATATGATAAATGTTTTCATTTATTATACCAGTCTTAATCTAAAGTGGTTTAATCCAAACTGCTTTTACCTCCGCTTTGCTCCACATAAAAACTCTGATTTTCTCCACATAAAAACTCGTGTCCCCCAAATAAACCACGGTAGTTTTCCGCGGTCCACCTTCACATAATTAACCTTCTCATTGCTTTAATCCCCAATATGTATCTATGCCCTCCATCCAACCTTTGACTTTTCCAGATTATAAATTGAGATTTGTGTCCATGATTTGACGTGATTTCATAAATTAAATATTGGATTAAATATTAATATAAATATAAAAATACTTAACACATGACTTTGTGGATAGGATAAGGGAGCTTAATAAAATGAATATTTTTTATTTTCAATGGGAATATGAAAATAAGGGTAAAAATGAATGAAGTGATGGAACTAAGGGATTTAGATAAGAATTAAGGCTAGGTATAGGCTTGGGATATTTGCCAACTTTTGACTCATGGAGTGTTGTAGGAAAATCTGCCTGCGGACAAGTAGATCGACCTCTACAACTTGACCTTAACCCTAGACAGAAAATGCTTAACGTGGACACTGACTTCCTTTCAAATCTATCTAAACTAATGCATGAGAAGGGAGGGTAACAGAAGTACCTTTTAATTGACGTTTGTCCCTGCACACTCTGAGTTGTGCTCCAATCCTTTTCTCCTCATCGAGGTCTGTGGACAAAACAAGATATGACCACTTCCTACTCTATTGACATTAGCTTGAAAATAGATCTATCAATAAATGACAAGTTTGTGTGACATCAGACACAAACTAGAAAGAAATAGGCCAAGCGTGTCATATTAATGAGAATAACGACAGTAGTACTTACAATCGTAGATGCGAATGCGACAGCTTCGTCAAGTCCTCTTCGTCTAACCCTTGCCTGAGAGATCCACAACCTGGATAACAGTAGCTTCACTGATCACTCTCCTTTGGCTGAATGTAAGTTTCCTCCAAGATCATAAGTTTCACATATTCAATTCCTCCTCTCCTTTCCACCATCATAGAGCCTGTTTATATAGGTTGGTAGGAGCCTAACCTCTTGAGTTATGTTTAGAACCAGTTGGGAACCTTCTCCATAGATCAGGGATCTGTTGATGAGAACAAGAATTCGAGTACAACAGTCTCCTAATGTCGAATGTTCCTCCCCTTATTCCTCTCAACGGGCTAACAACTGACCCAGATTGGGGAGCGCTCCTTCAGAAGGGGTCTCAGAGCATTGTAGCACTTCTTGACAAGCCTTGGGAAGCGCCAGCGCTCTTAAGATGAGTAGAGCTCCTCTAGAAGGGCCTGAGGGGCGTTATAACGCTCCCTGATCATGTTAGGGGGGCGCCAGCGCTTCTGCAGCTGTAATAAGGGAGCGTTCCCCCTCCAAACCACTATTTTAGAGCTCCTTTCAGGTGTCAAAGGTTATTTGATCCCAGTAAACCAGTTCTCCTCCTTCAAGTCAGTCATGTGAGATGTTATAAGTGCCTCCTTAGTGTTGTTATCATGGCATCATGTCTGAACATTTCTTGTGACACTAGTGATCAACTTGCGACACTTGCAAAAGTTGATAGGGAAGATGCGACACTTGCGACGATTGATAGGGACAATGCGACACTTATCCATCTGAACAATTTTGACGTGTAACAGAATGTCCCCCAAAGTATGAAGTCAGAAGATATGAACTGATGACTGAAATGCTTTGCAGATGTTCAAGCAAGGGTATAGACTCGGAGAACCTGACGGAAGCTGCACACAAACATCCAACAAATATCATGACATATTTCAAAACCCAAGGCAGGCATACCTATGCTTGGGTGATCAAGACTTACAAGATATGGCCGCCATAAAATACACTCTGGATCCATAATTGTATTGATAAAAGGGTATAGCCACCGAAGATACAATGTGGATCTATACTTTGATGACTCAGACTGATCGTAGCCACGAAGAATACATAGTGGATCTACGAGATGATAAGACATAGCCACGACCAATACAAAGTGGATCTATGTAGCAATGTATGTGTGCTTTGTCCAAATCTCTTTCGCAACCTGGGAGAGACATATATCGGAGTGAATTATTCAACCCAGGGTCTTCTTCCCAATCCCAATATGGCACGAATCTAACCATGTGAATAGATGTCTTGGCGTCGAACATGGCAGAAACCACTTTATTACCAGTCAATGAGGTAAACCATTAACAAGTGCGAGGGAGATCACCATTAATGTCAATGATTCCCAAGGTACCTTAGTGCATTCCACCGAATGTGAATAGATGAGTTGAAGTCGAACATTCATGGAATCATTCGATCAGAGGTCAATGATGTAAACCCACTGTCGAATGTGAGGAGGCCTGCCATTGAGGCATGCAGGTCCCAAAGTACTAAATGGTTTCTAAGCCTAATTCCTGGATAATGTGTTGAAGTCGACAGGAATAGACTCGTCGAGGGAGGGTCTTGATGTATCCCCCATCAACGACATGAAACAGACATGGAGATGTAATTGGTAGATCAAATGGACATGGAATGACACAGGTTTTGAGGCAAGATATTTGGGATGGTTGACTCTTGAGGTGGATACTTCCCTTGAACATTGTGGCACAGCAATGAACATGACATGGACCAAAACTATGCAGTGAGTACCGTGACTTGCGTCGGGTGACTCAAAGGAGTGAAAGGAAACTCAACGGATTGGCTCAGTGCAGAGGTTCAGCGGATTATGATATGAGCAGATGACAACGTGCCGTGTTCAAGGGCGACTCTAAGAAGTGCTAGATGATGTTCTCAAGAGACTGCTTGGCTTATTCCTTTCAATTTTTCCCCCATCCAGATAGACGAGTACCTCTTTTTTATTTAATGAGCTCGAGGAGGATAACACATGCTCAATATAACTCACCTTCGGTGAGTCCTTCTTCCTTTGTTTAACGAACCAGAAGAAGTAAGGGTTTAGTCCCATATGGGTCTATCGATGTGTGCTTTAGCAAGTCCAAAGATAGGAAACTCGAAGGTTTTTTGGGATTATAGAGTTTGGAAAAACACTTAAAAGAGAAATCTCTCAGTTCCTTTTTCGTACAGTAGTCCAACGAGATCGAAAAAGGGTTAAACTATCGCTCGAAGGACGCTCTTTCTGACCTTTTAATGAGTGTGAAAGAAAGCAAGATCACTCGACAATCTTTTCTTATTTAGAGAGTCTGAAAAGGGTTTAAAGGAGACTCCAGGGGGGTTCCTTTTTCGTGTGATCGTATTCGTACGGGTCCGAAAAAGAGATAAAAGTTTATCCGGTTACGTTCTCATATTGTCGAGCTCAAGAACGAACTAAGACTATGCTCATGAATATGACAAGGTGAATGATTCATTAGAACTGCCAAGAATCTTGCAATGCCAGAAGCTACAAACCGGGTATTAGTGAAGTCATTTGCACCATTAGAGAAACCCAAAATGACCATAGCTTATAAAAAATGAAATTTTATAAATATCAATTGATTCAAAAAACTCATTTACCATTTCATTTGCAAGGATTGGTAGAGTGTTGGAGAATCTCAATTGGAGCAAAATCTTGATTTCCTCGGTGCCAGAGCTACGATCGACCGTTTTGCCCACTGTTCGAACCAGGTAAGTGTTCATCTTTTAGTCTTTCGATTGCCTGTTTTCAAGTTGATTTTCATGGCATAATTAATTTAAAATACAAAGCGCTAGGTTGCCCATTTTTAACCAAATCGGCCTCCTTTCAAAAGTCAATAAAATGGGGGGAATTGTTCATGAAAATGTATTGGAAAATGGTGGTTAAGATGCCCACACTCTAACCATTAGTTAGATAGACCATTTTGACAAAATAAAATCGCAAAAACTCCCCTCATGGGCCCACGCACCTCCTCAAAACATTTTTCATTTTTACCATGTTTGGTAAATATTTAAAGGTGTGGTGGTTAAAAATGATGATTGGTTCCCTTTAGATATCATGGGCATTCGATTTTATGTTTAAAAATGCTTTTTGAAAATCGTCGAAATCATAAAAACGTGGTGAATGATGTAAATTTTGAATTTTTGTTTTGTAGATATATTCGGCAACTATGATCGAGTGGAAAGAGTGGGAACATGAGATGGATGATATTGCCACTCTACGGAGTCCCCGTACGTGGGCTTCTTTGAGGGCATGTGGCTTGCTCAAGTTTTTCAAACTGCAAAAAATGAAAAGCGAAGTTCTATTGCTTGAGCACATGATTGGTCTCTGGGATGTCACAGAGCAGGGATTCCGTATTGGTACACAGCTCCTGACCATCGAGTTGGAGGATGTGTACTTTCTGACTGGCCTCTCAAAAAGAGGGGTCCCCATAGCTTTTATAGGGCAGAGAGCATTACCTGAGCAGGTGGACGTGTATCTGGCACGTCATTGTGTTCCGGGAGCAAGGTTGGTAGGGGGCAGGATCCCTATCAAGGATATCCAGGATCTGCCTCTTCGATCCATACTGTTTGCTATCACTAGTGCGACTGGTAGCACTAGCACTCATTTGGCTACGAGGTCACAGGTGGCATATGGCGTTCAGTGTTTAGAGCCAACACTGTTCAATTGGAGTGCAGCGTTCCTTCGGAATGTGAAGGAACAAATTTCTAGGTGCAAGAACGGCCAAAAAAAATTTGGCTATGGCTCATTTTTAGTCTCATTTTTCTTGGAGCACATCCCTCAGATGCAGCCTCAGATCGTGCTGGCAGTATGACCAGTGGATGAGCCTCGGATGGAGAGGTGGAATAGCCTATCCCCGAGGTTAGTTTTGGAGTCCGAGTTCTGTTTTACTAGTGATTTCTTTGCCTGGTTGAGGTGACAGTTCCTCTGGATCGAAGACTTCCCGTATGCTGATGTAGACTTCCGCGGGAGTATGGATTTGATTCTACCCGAGGGGGAAGATTGGGATGAGTCAGGTGAGAGACTAATCCATTCCTTGTCAAGTTTGTTTTTTAAGTTTTTGATGTATATATATTTTTTTGGGTATGTAAGAGAGTTTTAACAAGTGTTTTGTCTTCAAAATGCAGACAAGGGAGTAGTGTGCCCAGTGGATATACCAGTGCCAGGACGTCGTGGTGGCGCCCCAGTTGCGACAGACCCAGTAGTACCGATGGCGAGCCTTCAGGAGGTTGAGAGGAACCTCCAGGGCCTTACGATGGGTATCTCTCCTCTGCGGAGGGGGGACATGCCTTTGCATCTACATCGGCACACTGTAGATGTGCCAGAGAATATCAATTCTCTGTTGAGACGCATAGTACGCACAGTATTGTATTACTCTCAACACAACATAGTGCGGGAAGATTAGAGTTTCCCCGAGATCATGTTTTTTGTACGCCTTGTCTGGCGAAGTTGTATGGGTGGATGAGCCCAATATTTTGCTCTCTTACAGACTTTTTGATGTAATGTAAACATTTCAGTCACGCCATATATATATATATATATATATATACAGTTTCAAGTTTTTATGATGCCGATAGTTTGTACATGATGATGTTTGTGATGTGTTTTAATTTACATGTAATTTACAATTTCTTCTTTCCTTGAATCTTATCTGTTGGCTAAATACCGATCCATGATGTAATTGGCTAACAAATCTGAAACACTATTCAGTTCTCTTGGAATGTGTCTGCATTCAATGTAATCAAACATTCGTTCGAGACGGCGAACTTGCAAGTGTAGACGTAGCAGGATAGGACTACGGATAGCATAGATGCGGTTGAGTTGATAAACCATGAGTTGGGAGTCTAAGTAAATAATGGTACGAGAGATACCTAGGGAGGAGGCTTGGGTCAACAATCCAATGACAGCGTGATATTCTGCCATATTGTTGGTTGCTGGTCCTAAACAGATGCCTCCTGAACTCACCACCTTGTTAAACTGATAAATAACCCATGTCGCCGAGGCAATGTTCCATGTATGTCGGCTGGCGCCATCCACGAACCCAAAAAATATAGGAAAGGTAGACGTCATCTGCGCATGAAAACACAGGCACAGTCATGAGTGGCAGCGGTAAAGACTCGAGCACGCGAAAGAAAAGACACACCAAACTAAAATACAATAATGTACAAAGCACAGATGCTAGGTGATATAAGCATAGTACTTTTTAAGGTAAAGCCTGTTTCGGGGCTCACCCAGGGAGATTCCATCATGATCTACTAGTTCGTAAGAACCTCTGTGTAAAACACGCTTCACGATGTAAGGACCATGCCACATAGGTTCTAACTTTCCTGTTCCCAATTTATTGTGTGCTTGGTCATAAACGAGGACTAAGTCTCCTTCTGCGAAGGCTCGAGGTTGGAAAGATTTGTCATATTGACTTTTAATTCGTTTCTGATGTGCCTCATTAACGAGAGAAGCATCACGGCGTGTTTCGTCCAACTTGGATAGATACAAGAATCGTTCTTCTTCCACAAAAGTATGGGGCAGGAGTTCTACTTTCAATTTGAGCGATGGAATTTCGCACTCGATTGGTAGTACGGCTTCAATGCCATAGACCAACTGGAAAGGAGTGAATCCAGTTGAGGTTTTCAGAGACGTGCGATAGGCCCAGAGAGAGGAAAATAGTTGTAAATGCCACGATGTCTTGTTTTCCCCTACCATGCGTTGGATCATGGTTTTTAGGGCTTTGTTGATAGCTTCAACTTGTCCATTCTCTTGAGGATAGTAAGGGGATGAGTTTTCATGGAGAAAACCCAATTTGACGTGTAACTCGCTCATCATCTGGTTTTTGAAGTGTGCACCATGGTCGGTGACAATGGCATGTGGTATACCAAAACGAGTAATGATGTGGTTGAAGAGGAAAAGAGCTACGGTATGGCCATCGTTCAGGAAGGTAGGCATAGCCTCAACCAATTTTGTGAAGTAGTCGACGGCGACAATGATGTAACCGTGCCCCTCGACTGAGGTAGGCTTACACTGCATGAAATCGATGCCCCATTTTGAAAAGAGGCTGATGTAAATAATGGGGTGCAGCGTAGTAGGGTGGATGCGTGCCTTCTTGTTGAAGATTTGGTAGGGTGGGAATTTTTTGACGGCCTCGATGCAATCTTTGAAGATCGAGGGCCAAAAATAGCCGCCACGTAGGATTTTTTGGGCTGTGGCCATCCCGGAAAGGTGACCGCCACAAGCACCAAGGTGAAAATCGTTCAAAATGCGTTCAGCCTCTTCATGAATCAGACATCACCGAAGGATTGTGTCAATACCACGGCGATACAGAGTGTCACCAAGGATGAGGTAACGGCGAGAGTGGTGACAGATGCATCGATGCTCTTCTCGAGAGATGTTTGGCTGAAAACGTTGGGTTTGAAGGTAGAGGAGAATGTCTCCATACCAAGGGTCAGAGGTGCTGATGAGGAAGAGAGACTCATCAGGGAGAGGGTCTCTTGGTTCCGTGTTTTCATCAGCACTTGGGAGAGCACAGATGAGCTCGGAAAACACCAGGGATTTTTTGGCCTTAGCCTTGGTAAACTCAAGATCGAATTCTTGAAGAATAACGATCCACTTTGAATATTTGCCCCCAAGTACTTGACGCGTCAAGACATGGTACATGGGGTTGGAGTCTGCGATTACCGTGGTGGTGCGTAATAAGATGTAGTGGCGGAATCATTGGACAACAATGACAGCTGCCATAGCCAGTTTCTCGACATGCGAGTATCTGAGTTTGGGTCCAGATAAACTCTTGCTCAGATAATAAATTACATGTTCTTCGCTGTTAGAGTCCTCTTGAACTAACACCATCGCAATGGTGGAAGTAGAAGCGACCAAGTAAAGGATATAATCCTTTGTATAATCGGGAGGATGTAACAAAGGAACGTGGGTCAAAGCATGCTTGAGAGTGTCAAATGACCATTGGGCAGTGTTATCCCAGATGAAAGGGATGTTCTTCTGTAGTAGTCACATAAATCCTTTAGTGATCTCGGCGTAATTGCAGATGAAACGGTGGAGAAAGTTTGCTTTGCCTTGCAAACTTTGAAGTTGGGTCAAGTTGGTGGGTGGGGTTAAGGCTAGGATGGCCTTGATCTTGAAGGGATCCACCCTGATCCCATCTTTGGAGACGATGAAACCGAGGAGTCGGCCGGATTCGACAGCGAAAATGCATTTATGTGGGTTCAGACGAATACGATAGAAATGACATCGAAGAAAAATTTCCCGTAAATGACCAATGTGATCGGGTCGGTTGGATGAATGTGCGGGTAAGTCATCGAGGTAAGGTTCCGCAATATGTTTGATGTCGTGGAAAGTGTACGACATGGCTCGCTGGAAAGTAGCCCCAGCATTTTTAAGGCCAAAAGGTAGATTTCGATAAGTGAAAGTTCCCCAAGGGAAGATGAAGGTTGTCTTATGTTGATCAGCAGGTAAGATTTCAATCTGGTTGTATCCAGAAAAACCATCCATGAAAGAGAAGATCACGCTTCCCGCACAATTATCGATGATCTGATCAATAAAAGGGGTAGGGTAGTTGTCCTTAGGACAAGCTTTGTTGATATCACGATAATCTACGCAAACGCAGATGGTCCCTTGTTTCTTAGCGACCGGAACGAGGTTGGAGACCCATTCCGTCAAAGGGACAGGGTAAATGAAGCCAAATTTTAGAAGTTTTTCAACTTCTGCCTTTATAGCTGCCAGTTTCTTGGGATGAACCGGGCGGAGTTTCTATCGAACCGGTTTTGCGTCAGGGTAAGTTTTGATTTCGTGTATGATGATCAAAGGATCGATCCCTGTCATTTCCACGTAACTCCATGCGAAGACATCGCGGAATTCTTTGAATAAAGTGGTATAAGAGACCACTTCGTCAGGTGTGCAATTAGCACCAAGGTTGATGTTTTCCACGACACCTTCTTTGACTGAGATGTCAATTGTGATCGTAGTAGAGATGTTACCCATTTTCCCCTTAGAGAAAGCATCTTGAGTGAGGATAGGGGGTAGTGGAGCATCGGTAACATCAGGGGGGAAGACAGATCGTATGTCTTGCACTTCTTCCAATGGTGGAAGAAAAGAGGATCGGTGGTGGTTGTCATCCTAGGGAAAATCATCAATGCTCAGCATTTCCATAATAGATTCGTCCGAAGGGAAAATGTGGGAAATGTAATCAATGGTGGATGATAGGGAATTCAACCACGAGGGCACCGAGTAAGTGTCGGGTGCCAATGAATGTGAAGTGTTCGAAGAGGGAGAGGCAGATTGAATAGCGACGTATGTGGCCTTGGCTGGGCTGAGTGGCATGGTGTCACTGAGTCCATCGAATCCCAAAGGACTAGGCACAATCCAAGGGTTAGATGATTCCAAGGATTGATAAGGAAAAGTCGAGATCATATTGACGGTGGCAATATGATGTGTAGTAGGTGGAAGTGGTGTAGGGAAGGTACCCATGAGGCTAGAATATTTCAATAGGCCAACACCAATGCTTTCATACGTAACCATGTGGTCTCCCAGGAAAGGAATATTGTTGGTAGCAGGGATGCGAGCGTCGGGTGTGCAAAAATCAAGCTGATCGACGGTGACAATTTTGCCTTGATGAGGGAATTGCACACATCGAAACACCAACGAGGCGACGGCGGTCATCACATAGAACCAACTTCTTCCGAGTAATAGGTTGTAATCGAGGGGAGCGTCGACCACTTCGACATCAACGGTAACAGTTTTGCCACCCAATTGGACGGCTAAGGATTGTAGTAATCCATGAGGATGGATGTTATTGGATAAATCCGTAAGTGCGGACACGAACCGATCTCCCCAGATCCACCTGGATCTGGAACAAACAGTGACAGAATATACCACTTTCCCTAGATCTAAAGTATTGAATGGACAAGAGAAGAAGGAAGATATACTTACTTTATGAAAGCTCTCCTTATCTCTGTTGATCCTCGCTCTGCTACGATGCTCTTGCGCCGTCCAATCACGACAACACAAACCAATCACAACAAAGACATTAATATATCCAAAACTCTAGACTATACATGTGATCAAGGAATCATGTAATAAGATGATATCATCATTATGGGAAAGGAACATATTCATATATTATGTTAAATGAAAGAGACAAATACAACCTGAGCCTTGATGTCGTAGATCCCCTTTCAACGGCTTCTAGCTTTGACACACACACATTTGCTCATCATGCATGAAAAACTTCTACTACTTGTGATAACCTTGTGGCTGTCTCTATTTGCTGCAGCATCAATTCTCCATACAATAGTTCACCAATTCTCCAATATCTTACTCTTGCTAATTTGCTATTACTTTAACTTAACCCTTTCCATGAATCCTCTCTTCAATATATAGGAAGAGATGGTTTAGTTACTTGGATAGAATGTAATCCCAAGATATCTGGAGATTCATTAATTTGCCAACCATTCGAACTCCAACTCATCCTTCTAGAAGATTCCTTCTAGAAAGATCGAGAACTTATTCGTTTT
>JASDQU010101403.1:168493-180071 GCA_032191745.1 Picea mariana | reverse complement strand
AGAAAGAAACAGGCCAAGCGTGTCATATTAATGAGAATAACGACAGCAGTACTTACAATCGTATATGTGAATGCGACAGCTTCGTCAAGTCCTCTTCGTCTAACCCTTGCCTGAGAGATCCACAACCTGGATAACAGCAGCTTCACTGATCACTCTCCTTTGGCTGACTGTAAGTTTCCTCCAAGATCATAAGTTTCACATATTCAATTCTTCCTCCCAATTATCAGCTCCAACACCACTTATGAGATCATAAGTTTGGTGTCATTCTCCCTTTTCCACCACCAAGAGCCTGTTTATATAGGTTGGGAGGAGCCTAACCTCTTGATTTATGTTTAGAACCAGTTTGGAACCTTCTCCATAGATCAGGGATCTGTTGATGAGAACAAGAATTCGAGTACAACAGTCTCCTAATCTCGAATGTTCCTCCCCTTATTCCTCTCAACGGGCTAACAACTGACCCAGATTGGGGAGCGCTCCTTCAGAAGGGGTCTCAGAGCATTGTAGCACTCCTTGACAAGCCTTGGGAAGCGCCAGTGCTCTTAAGATGAGCAGCGCTCCTCTAGAAGGGCCTGAGTGGCGTTATAACACTCCCTGAGCATGTTAGGGGAGCGCCAACGCTTCTGCAGCTGTAATAAGGGAGCGTTCCCCCTCCAAACCTCTGTTTTAGAGCTCCTTTCAGGTGTCAAAGGTTATTTGATCCCAGTAAACCAGTTCTCCTCCTTCAAATCGGTCATGCGAGATGTCATAAGCACCTCCTTAGTTTCCTTATCATGGCATCATGTCTGAACATTGTTTGCGACACTAGTGATCAACTTGCGACACTTGCGAAAGTTGATAGGGAAGATGTGACACTTATGACGATTGATAGGGACAATGCGACACTTATCCATCTGAACAAATTTGACGTGTAACACACTCTTCGAGGCTTCTAACTTTACAAGGCCATATCTCCCTAAACATGAGGAACTATGTGGCATTCCACATATCACCATAAATGACACGACAAGTACTATCCATTTATGAGGGTCTTTTCTGCATTCGCACTGTCCTTTCTATCCATATTACTCATTAATTTTCGGGTACCAAAACCACACCATTGGGGCTACTGAAAATTGCTAATGGAATTCTTCAAGGGTTGACATAAATATCTAAGGGTTGACATCAATCTATAAGGGTTGATATCATTTTCCAAGATCACTCTCCAAGGCTTGAAATCAATGACAACTAACTGTACAACAATCTCCCCCGTTGGCATTGATGGCAACACAAACATGGAAATCCTTATGCTCATGCTTCCCCCATGACCATCGCTCCCCATGTCTACATGTTTCTTTCTCTCCATATTCATTCCTTGCTTTATCTCTCCCCCTTTGACATCAATGCAAAAGGGTAATCCTCTTCTAGGGCTACTCCCCCTATATACAATCCTCTACTATCTCTACATAATTTTCTCTTCATGGTTCTTCCTCGTGTAATTCTCTGATGTATATATGAAAAGAATTCAAAATTTTCTTTACTTGAACTTCTTCAAGAATTTTGTTTATCTTCTCATGTCCAGTTAAGTTTGATGCTGAGTGGATCGTTGTGGGGCAGAAACTACTCCAATTTTCTATCACAGATACTTAAAGGGTTCCCTTGCAAATGGTTTGGTGAACATAATTGCAATCTTCTCTTTTGTTCATACATACTCTAGCTTGATGATATTCTCTATATATTTTTCCCATAAGAAGTGATACTTGATAAGAATGTGCTTTGTCTTAGAGTGCATCACTGGATTTTTTGAAATATTGATGGTGTTGGTGTTGTCACAAAGTATTAAAATGGGATCATCTTACTTTACTTGCATATCTTGCAACGTCTGCTTCACCCAAAGAGTCTGAGTGAAACATGCTACTGCTGAAATGTATTATGCCTCTACTGTGGACAAAGATATTGATGACTATTTCTTTCTTAATCATGATACAATATACTCACCCAAGTAGAAAGTTTCTCCACTTGTACTTCTCCTATCATCAATGCAACCTGCCCAATCTGCATTTGTGTAGGAAACAAGAGATAGATCCTTCCCTTTTAGATACCATAATCCAAATTCTTGTGTACCTTTGAGGTATCTGAATATCCTCTTCACTGCCATAACATGTGATTCCTTTGGTTTTTCTTGAAACCTTTCAACCTGTCCAACTTCCTGCATCACATCCGATATAGAAGTTGTCACATAGAATAAGTTGTCAATCATCGATCTGTATTGTCTCTAATCTGGATCCTTAGAATCATCATCCTTACTCAACTTACAACTTGTCTACATAGAGTACTGACTGGTTTTCAATATGTCATTCCAAACTTATTCAACATTTCTCTAATATACTTTGCCTGAGAGATGAAGATACATTTGTTTCTCTGACATATCTAAAGACTCAAAAATAAAGTTAATTCTCCAACTAGGGACATTTCAAACTTGTGTTGCATGTATTTGGTAAAATCTTGACTCATCATGTCATAATAACTTCCAAAGATAATATCATCTACATAGACTTCAATGATTAATATACTTTATCGATCCACCTTTATGTAGAGATTGTTGTCTTCATTTCCCTTCCTGAATCCTTGCTATTGTAGATACTTGTCTAGTCTAGAATACCACACTCTTGGAGCCTTCTTGAGTCCATGTAATACTTTCTTCAACTTTCAAACATATCCTTCCTTTTTTGATAGGATAAATCCTTTTGGTTGTTCAATGCATACTTCTTCTTCCAAGTCTCCATTTAGGAAAGTTGAATTGAGATCCATCTAATACACCTTGATGTTTTTTCGAACATGCATAAGATAGGATGAATCTAATTGCTTATATCTTGGAAACTGGGTCAAACATCTCTTCAAAATCTATACCTTCAACTTGAGAGTATCATTTTCATATCAATCTTGATTTGTTCCTAGTAACCTATCTATCCTCGTTCAACTTGTTTATGAAGACTCAATTTGTACTAATGACATTATTTTTCTTTGGTCTTGAGACCAATTCCCATGTGTCATTCTTCTCTATCTTATATAACTCTTCATCTATGGATTTGACCCAATGTTCATCCTTGATGGCTTCTTCAAAACTTCTCGGCTCAATCGTAGACAATAGTGCTAGATGTTGATGTTCTGGTGAATGGATTCTTGTTTTGGTTTCAACCCCTGCATATTTATTTCCAATAATTTGTGCAGGTGGATGGTTCTTCTACACTCGTCTGCTAGGTTTATTTGGAGGTTCCTAAAGATCTTGTTGCTCATATTCTTGTTTTTCTTCTGGATTCTCTTGTTCATCTTGCTCTTTTGCTTATTCTTCCTTCAATTAGTCTTCTTTGTGAGCGTGTTCCACTGATTATTTGCTTCCTTCTTTTAATTTTTGTTCATCAGTCTCATCAATCATCACATTGATGTTTTCCACTATATTATTGAGTCTTATATTAAATAATTTGTGTGATTTACTCTTCCTTGAATACCCAACTAGTATGCCTTTATCAACTCAAGAATCAAACTTTATGATCATGTCATATTCTCTTTTGATGTAGCATTTGCTCCCAAACACTCTAAAATGATTTACATTTGTTGGTCTTCCTTTCCATATCTTGTAGGGGGTCTTGTCACTTTTATTCCTGAGCACTCCTATGTTCTAGATGTGAACTGTTGTATGCACTGCCTGTACCCAAAAGATGTTTGCCAACTTGGAATCCATTAACATAGTTATGGACATTTCCTATAATGTCTTGTTCTTCCTTTCAATAACTCCATTTTGTTGAGGTGTCCTAGGTGTTGAGAATTGCATCTTTATCTCATGCTCACTACATAAATACAAAAATTCCTTTGATGTGAACTCTCCTCCATTATCTGATCTAAATCATTTGATTTTCAACTCTGTCTCGATTTCAACCATCTCCTTGTATGTCTTGAAGTTTTTGAAGGCCTCTGATTTCTTCTTGAGAAAACAAATTGTAGTCATTCTAGTGTAGTCATCAACTAATAGCATGAAGTATTCTTCACCTTTCAATCTCTTTTTTCTTGTGGATCCAACTAGATCAGTATGTATAATCTCCAGTGGCTTTGTTGTGGAGTATTCCTTTGACTTGAAATTTGTCTTGGTCTAGTTTCCCTATAGACAATGCTTGCATATAATGTTTACTGGCTTCGAGATCTCGGGAATTTCTCTTACTGCTTCCTTTTTTATAACCTTGACAATACTATAAAAATTTATGTTACCCATTCTTCTGTTCCAAAGCCGACTTTCATCATATTTTCCTAAGAAACATTTTTCCTTTCCAATTTCATTTAGAACATATATGTTACTTGGATTTTCGGTAGTTGTAGCCACTAACTTGTCTGATCATGCTTTCCTTATCTCACATTTCTTTGAATCAAACAAAATTTTATGTCCTTGGTCACACATCTAACTTACACTTAGCATATTGTGTTTCATGTCTTCAACCAATAGAACATTTTCTACTGTGGCATCCTTGCTTCCCAGTTTGAATGTTCCTCTTCCAATGATTCTGGCTGAATTGTCATTCCCAAATGACATTGATCCGTCTCTTTCATTCTTCAATGTCAAAAACCTATCCTTAGCACCGTTCATATGATTTGAGCATCCACTTTCAACATACCATCCATGTTTCTTATGTTTATCTTGTAGAGAAACGCTACATTCTTCAATATCAAATTGATTTTTCTTTTGTATCCATATCCTTTGAGGTTCTTTCTTATAATTGTTGTGAATCTGCCTTGGTTCCCTTGAAGGAATACTGAGCCTACAATATTTATCCATGTCGAAATTTGTTGCACTTCGATCATTTTAACTCATCACTCAATGATCCAAACTTGTTGTAGTTTATATTATGTGATTCATGAGGTATTCTTAGATAATTGTTTATTGTGTATCCTTCATTGTTGCTTCTATTCTTGGTGTTATATTTACAATTCAAAACTTTATGCCCAAAGTTATTACATGAATAACATGAACCAAGAAAGATAGTTTGATACTTGGAAGTGGAAGATCTTCTGAATGGTGCTTCTCTTTTGAATCCTTCAAGGTATTTTTGTCTTTTGTTGATATTGTCTTATGAATCTTCTGGATGGTGCAATGTCTATGTAATATTCTTCTTGAATCTTCATGTCTTATTCTTTCTTACGAGTACCTCTGACGATTTCTTCATAGCTTCTTAGTTCTTCTTATTGTTCTATCATTTTGTAGCTTGAACCTTTCTTTGTTTGTATCCTAGTCCAGATTTTTCATAGTAAGACCTATGACTACTAATAATATTATCCAATATTTTGGTTCTGTTTTGCTACATGTCCTTATTCTAAAGATATTTCCTTAAAGAGACTATCTCTACTTTCAAGCCTTCAATGGCCTCGTCTCTTTCTTCTAATTTCCCTCTGAGTGCTTCTTTAATTTTCTTGTCTTCTTTTGCTTGGATTTTTAGATTTGTGATCATCTACTCAACATATTTGGAGTTGGAATTCTAAGATTATTCTTTCTTCTTAAGTTCTACCTGGAGTGACTTGTGTGTCTTCTTTTCCCTTTTAATAACTTCTAGACACTCATAAATTCTTCTCTGTAATCGATTTCCACCTCTTCATATTCTTCTTCAGATCCTTCTTCATCGGAGCCTTCTACTACCATGAATAGTACTCTTTCTATATCACCATCGTTGACTTCATCTTTGTCTGATGAGGAGTTGTCTTCCTTGGTGTAGATACTTTTCTTGAAAATTTTCTTTATGTTTTTTCTACCCTTTTGGGTTTGCTTCTTCTTTTTATAGTCATCTTCTTCATTACTTTTATTTTTCTTATAGGGACATTTAGAATCAAAATGGACAACACCATCAAAATTAAAACATTTCAATGGAAACATACCTTGGTATTTTTTGGTTCCTCTTTTTAACTTTCTGACAAAGTTTTTCATCTCTTCATATTCTTCCGAATCATCCCTGCAGCTGTAATCTGACATAGGATTTTTGTTTTTGTTTTTCTTTGACTTCTTGGATTCATTGAATTAATATTCCTTCGTGATTGGATTGTGTTGTTTTTTTCTCATCTCATAAGTTGTGAGTATCCCATGTAACTCGTCCATGGTCATTGTAGCTATATCCACTCTTTCTTCTGGGGTTGAGATATTTGAATAAAATATCATTGGTAGAGATATTAATTCTTTTTTAATGAAAACCTTCTCCTTTATCGTGTATCCCAAGCCTTTGATTTTGTTTACTATTTCATCAATTCATAGAAAGAAAGCTTCTATATTTTCATCTTCATTCATCTTCAATTGTTCAAACTTAGCTCTAAAGATTTGAAGTTTGTCTTCCTTAACATTCTCATCTCCTTCGTGGATGGTCTTCAATTTGTTCCACATTTCTTTGGCAAATTCACAGTGCATGATTTTGACAAATAATGATTTAGCCACACCCTTCTCGATAACATTTCTATCCCTTGAATCATTATCTTCAAGTTTATTTTCATATTTATTTGTTGGGGGAGTGGTCGGTGCTTTGTATCCATCTACTATTGATCGCCAAATATCGAATCCTTGTGCTTGTATGTATGTTTTAATTATTTTGATCCAAAGGGCATTGCTCTCACCATTAAACTATGGTACCCCAATCCTAGCATGATCCATGATCTCCTTCCATTGGTTAGAATTCTTCTTGAAGGACCTGCTCTAATACCAATTGTTGGATTACTGAGAGGGGGGATGAATCAATAATGAGAAATTTTATTAATTTTAACCACAATTTATTATTCAACAATATTCATCATTTTATATTTAGCATTCAATAGATAATTATCAATATAATCATAAATAACATCACATCAAAATAGATACACAGTATACTAGAATTTACGTGGAAACACAAATGGGAGAAAACCAAAGAATGATTTTCATATATATTTATCAAAACAAAACATTCATTGGAAGCACCAAATTATGATTCTCCATCTACAACTAGAAGGAGGATCCAACCCTGTATTCTTAGGCTCCAACCTAAAGGAAGCTACAACTCCTTAAGTTTTATGGCTTGAACTAGAAGGAGGCTACAACCCCCTAATTTCTCTGGCTACAACCACCTGTCCTTGCCCCATCCCGCCACCATGAAATATAAGTGTAGACCAATTTTCACTATCAAAAACTCTGTCACTCTCACTTTCACAACTCTGTCACTATCACTACCACTTTCGCTATCACTATGTCACTACCACTGTCTTTGTCACTGTCTCATCAACCTGTATCTGATCATCAACCAAATAAACATGTACCAGACCATGCATCAACTAAATACCAATATACATACCATATCTGATCCATATGAATGTTGGTGGCATCCCACCTATTCCAGCTAGCTCATTTTGGCAGTTTTTTTCTATTTTTCGGGTCCCGAACTTTTGGGGTCATTTTGAGGCCCTAAACATCATTTTTAGGGATATCCACACTTAGATTATAGATTGAGTTAGATTATGATAGAAAAATGTGTATTCCTCGGATAGACCTTTCCAACGGGCTATCGTGCACCTAAAACGAAGATGGTATGCAAAAGTTACGACCCCGGGAAGTTGATGTACTAACTTACCCTAGCGGGGTCCACATGAATTTTGGCGCTTCATCTCCTAGGGTTAGGTTTTTGGATGTCTATGGTTTTGGAATTACTACTTATTGTAAAAAAGGGTTGGAGAGCATCATTTTAACCATATTCTTGTGAAGGAGTGCAACCATCACATCTCTTCTCAGAAATAATCCGCCACCATTATAGCAAGCTTGCTTTCAGTCTGCATTTTACAGTTTCAACATATTTCCATATTGAATAAAATCCATTTTACTGTATTTATATTATTGTTTCTTATTTTTTTATGTTAATAATAATAATAATAATCTGTATTCATTTCTTTCTACTCATAAAATATAGATAAGTGGTATTAGAGCAGTATGCTCCTTGTCGTTCTTAATGCATGTCCCCGACGAGGTTAAGGTACAATGAATTGGGTCTCGAGCTTGTTTCTCTTGAGGAAAAAATATGTCGCATGAACAAGTGCCTCTCATGGCAGGAGAAAATAAATATGATAGGAAATGATATCCTTTCAAAATGTTGCTTGAGGAATCCCTCATGCAACAAAGGAGCGAGATGATGGATAATTTTGCGCAAATCCTTTAGTGGTTACCAACAAGTGACACATATTCATCGAGTGGACGCGCTGCCCCTTTCAAGGTACAAATAAAATTTGATATTCCTATATTTTAAGGTCAGATAGAAACAGGTCCTGTAGAAAAATGGTTGAATCTGCTAGAAGGGTATTTTTCTGTCCATAACTTTTCGAATAGAGAAAAGATTACTTCTGTGCTCCTCAAGGTCGTTGACCATGTCAAAGATTGGTGGGATAATTTTTGTGAGCAAATGGAAACAGACGAACCCTCATTATTTACAGTCGTGGTCATCTAGGAGTCGTTCAGGAATGCTATTAAGGAACAATACTACTCTATCGGAAGTCATGATGACCTGTATACAAAATGAACCACACTACAGTATGAAAGAGACCAAGTAGTTCTAGAGATCACAACTTCCTTACCTTGCACACCAAGATGGGTATCAACGATTCTGAGCGATATTTGGTGCTCAAGTATCATGGATATATGCATATATACATTTAAGCTGAAATGGATTTTTTGTACATCTCGTCCTTGGGCATGGCCTATCGATATGCCATCAAAATCGAGCAGAAGATTAAACAAAAGACACGACAATTTGGGCCTGGGAACCCCTCATAGAAAAAACAAGGAAAGGGCAGCCCCAACCCATAGAAAAAAGGACAGAGAAAATATGTATGGCCTCAGGACAACTATTCTAAGCCGTAAGCAAAGGACACTGAAAATATGAAGAAAGATATCAGGAAGTGGTGCGACTTCCATAAGAGCTCCTCAAATAACATTGTTGATTGCCACCCAAAGCATTCATTGGTGGCTGAGGTGAAAGCCTATGAATCAGATGCAGGTTCCAACACTAGGTCAGAACCATAAAAGGGGAAACAAATCATTGGCATGGAACCTAGTGCCACTGTTTCTACCACCAAGATCTAGCCCGATGAACTAGACGAGCTAGAGGAAGGCAAGCACCTCTTTCATTCACATATGTGGATAAAAGGCACCCCGCTACACTTCACTATTGATAGTCGTAGCCAGAAGAAACTCATCTCAGCAGAGGTCATCAATTGGCTAGCCCTACTGACAATGCCGCACCCACAACCCTACACCATTGAATGGCTCTGCCAAGGAAGAAATCTCCATGTCAGCTAATAATGTCGCCTGTCATACAACATCAAGCCCTTCAAATATGATGTATTGTGTGATGTTTACCCTCTCGAAGTTTGCAATGTTCTTTTGGGCCAACCTTATTTATGGAAACTTCATGCTATATATGAGTCTAGGCCTCACAGTGTTATTATTAATTTGGAAAGGAAATTGTAGAGGATACCTGAGGAAGTCCAACCTAGTGCTATTTCCTTGATCTCTGCCAAGAAATGCAAGAAGGTCATCTCTCATACCGGGAAGTTTGTCTTCTTCGTGATTCACTCTTAGAGAGAGTGAAAGATTGAAGCCACATATAGGGCCTTCACGAAAGACCTCTCCACATAGTAGAAGCAAGTGGATAAGGTCATGGAAGAATACAAAGATATCTTCTCATCACCTACTGGGGTACCTCTACACTGTCAGGTCAAACATCCCATTGATCTGACCCCCGACGCACCACTACCCAATGGGCCATTCTACCACCGCTCTCTGTTAGATAATGAGAAGATCAAGTGAAAGATCCAAGAAGTACTCCACAAGGGGCACATCTGTCCCAACTCATCACCTTGTGGGATCCCAATCATGTTGGTGTAGAAAAATACAGGACCTAGCGACTTTGTATTGATTATCAAGCGCTAAATAAAATCACAGTCAGGAACTGGTATCTAATTCCCTGAATCAACGATATCTTTGATCAGCTCAAGGGGGAGAAATACTTCAGTAAGATTGATCTGAAGTATAACTACCACCAGGTCCCAATAGAATAGACAGATGTATTGAAAATCACCTTCAAGTCAAAAGAAGGCCTTTTTGAATGGTTGGCCATGCCCTTTGGTTTGAAAAATGCTTCAGGAACTTTCATGAGGATGATGGATGATATATTGCAACCTTTCACCAACACTTTTGTAGTGGTGTATCTGGATGACATCCTCATCTACAACAAGACTTGGGAGGAACACTTGTAGCATATTCAACAAGCTCTACACACCCCGTGGCAGCACAAGATATATGCCAACTTGGAAAAATGATCCTTCAGCATGGATAGGGTCCAGTACCTATGACGTTGACGCCCTCAACCCGCAGGTCGGAAGGTCCATGTCAACACAGGATATTTCCTTTTTCCATGGCCCGAAGAACTCCAAATGGTTCTTCTATTTCCCTATCGGGAAATCTACACCCACACCAATTCTCACAGGATCCCCTCTTTACACTTGGGAGATCGGACTTCGCGACTTCACGAATCCAGAGGTCGAGCGTTGGTCTCTCGAATCCCCGAAACCTGAAACAGTCAACGCTGACCTTTCCTTCTCCCTTTCGGGATTTTCCCTATCATGAATTCGGTGATTGCGATGTTCGAGAAACTTGTCTCCTTAACTCTCGAATCCTGATATGCCGAAACTCTGACACACGCGCGAGTTTGATTTTTCAATGCTACCTCAACCCTATCGGGACTTCGGAATTTGTGGTATCGCGAATCCTAATGTAATGAGTTTGGGATTTTACTCCACAATTCTATGAAACAGCGTGCCACCTATCCGCTCGCTGACTTCCCCGTGGCCCACACAATTCCTTTGACTTTTTTGGGATATCGCATTTCGTGATATCACGATTCCTGTTGCAATGTTTACGGGACTTCAACCTATGAAACCCTGATATGGAAATCCACGAGTAAATCTAACAGCCCTTGTGGCTTGGATCTATGGTACTGCCCCTCCTGAGCTTTGAACCTTTAGGAAATACTTCATCGTATCTCCCCTGCTTCTCTGTGAGATCTGACAACTCACAGAAATTCATGAATCCTCCTCAGAGAATTTCAACCGTTCGTTCTTTCTTCTGATGATTTCTGCAAAATGAACCAAGTATTCCTCCATGAAAACTTGTCCACCTGCATGCAAACTTGCAACGCCTGCTAAACACTCCACGACACAATCTTCTTGTGCTTCTCTTTGGTGATTACTTGAAGGTCCTATACCTCCTGAGTTTTTTTTCTTCAGCGTTGAGTATTAAAGAAGAATCTTGCGCACACTCCTTGCAACAACCTTCAGACACTTCCAAGTGCTGAAATTCCTTCGACCCTGCGCACACCTGTAGCAGCAGTCTCTCAATGCTTCACTCAAGTCCACAACCCTGAGACTTTACTCAGCCTGCGGACTCCTTGCATGGCTCTTGTGCCTGTCTGCACTTCAGAATGAATGAGAACAAAAGATACCCTATTTGAACCTTTTGTCAATGCACTCCTTGCGGACACTTCAACTGCACTCCTTGCAG
>JASDQU010101403.1:124069-167008 GCA_032191745.1 Picea mariana | reverse complement strand
CAATCTCTACACTGATGTCAACAAAGCAGGTTAGTATCTCTGCTAACACCAATGCGACCTAATGCTTGACCCTTGTGTTAGAAGGGCTTCCCAGGACAATATGCGGCCAATGGAATTTTACACTCCCTATTCTCAAGATACTATGTGTGTTTTCGAGCTTTGGAGAGTGTTTCTCTCTTCCTACTCCAAAGCACTAGCCTAGCTATATGTTGGTGAGATGAGTCCTAGAAAAGAGTTGCTAGGTTAATTTTATTATTACGCAAAATTTTAATGGCTGTTATTTACTCACAGGTAATGAAAGTGAAACTTAATGATGTGTGACTCTGACCCAATCAATGCAAGGATATGAAGAAATGTAATCTTTTCGTTTAATGAATCCTAACTATGGGAGAGAGAAGACGATTTCCAATTCCAATGCAAAACTCTACAATGTATATGCAACTCTCAATTTCCTTTTAAATCAATGCGAATGACCAATTATCAATGAAACTTTCGTAAATATCCTTTTCAAAACTTCAAAGTTCTACAATTTTGATTTTCCACAGTTTGCAATAAAAGCAAAAACAAAAGACTTGAAAGAAAACAAAATGGTTCACTTTCCAATAAGATCTTTGATGACAAAGAAAAGAAAATCAAATCATTAATATCAAAAATCAATGAAAACCCCAAATAAAACTTTCAATGATAGTAAAAAACACAAAAACAAACCAAGGAGTCTCTTAATATAAGCGAAAATTGTTCTTTTGAAGCAACAATCAATTAAGAAACGCCAAAATCTTGACTTTCAATCAATCACTGACCTTTAACCGTCATAACATACTCAACTCCAGTAATCAAAGAGAAGAAAAATGCAAACAAGGGCTAAAGAACGAAAGTCAAGTAGTCAAAGCAATACCAGGCTCAAAAAACCCTAGATCAGATCTATGAGGCAAATCAAGCAACAGAAGTGTAAACCAATGAAATGATAGGTCAAAAAGACCTAAATTAACCCTACCTCTATTGGGCAAACCAAAACTTGAATTCAAAAACTTTTCAAAAACTTTCCGCAGGAAAGCCTTGGACACAGTGCGGACCTATAAGGTTTCCGCAGTCTAGCTATGTGCAGACTGCGTACTTTACGCACTGGACTATATATGCAAGGTGCGGAAACACAGACTTTCCGCAGGCTGTCAATGGGTACAGTGCGGAAATCTCTGAAAATATGAAAAAAATTTCAAAACCAAGCACAATCTGAATTGGATTGGTAACCCAGAAGGTGTCCCAGGGTATCCTAGAGACTCAGAGGCTTACAAATCAGAAGAAAAAGATATTAGGAGCAAATGGCCACAAAGAATCAAGAAACCAAAGAATGACTAAGGGACTTTTCCCCAGCAGAGTCGCCAATTTTGTTATTGGATAAATCCGTAAGTGCGGACACGAACCGATCTCCCCAGATCCACCTGGATCTGGAACAAACAGTGACAGAATATACCACTTTCCCTAGATCTAAAGTATTGAATGGACAAGAGAAGAAGGAAGATATACTTACTTTATGAAAGCTCTCCTTATCTCTATTGATCCTCGCTCTGCTACGATGCTCTTGCGCCGTCCAATCACGACAACACAAACCAATCACAACAAAGACATTAATATATCCAAAACTCTAGACTATACATGTGATCAAGGAATCATGTAATAAGATGATATCATCATTATGGGAAAGGAACATATTCATATATTATGTTAAATGAAAGAGACAAATACAACCTGAGCCTTGATGTCGTAGATCCCCTTTCAACGGCTTCTAGCTTTGACACACACACATTTGCTCATCATGCATGAAAAACTTCTACTACTTGTGATAACCTTGTGGCTGTCTCTATTTGCTGCAGCATCAATTCTCCATACAATAGTTCACCAATTCTCCAATATCTTACTCTTGCTAATTTGCTATTACTTTAACTTAACCCTTTCCATGAATCCTCTCTTCAATATATAGGAAGAGATGGTTTAGTTACTTGGATAGAATGTAATCCCAAGATATCTGGAGATTCATTAATTTGCCAACCATTCGAACTCCAACTCATCCTTCTAGAAGATTCCTTCTAGAAAGATCGAGAACTTATTCGTTTTATCCCTTAAGAATCATTTCCGCACCCTGACCTTTAACACAGTGCGGAGGGTCCGCAGTCTAACTGAATGCAGCCTGCGGAAACCAATCATTTCCGCAAGACAATATATATGCAGCCTGCGTACTATCTTCAAAAGTGTGATTTTGAGAAACTGACAAGTGTAACTTTCTTCATGAAAATGATCTTAAAGAAGAGTTAGATCTTCTATTACCATGTCATAATCATGTCATCATCTTGATAACCAAAAATGTGGATAACAATGGAAACCTCGTCCATCAAAGGCGCGTAACATCGTAGGGGATTTATTAAGGGCAGGTGATTTCAAACCTTTCCAACAGGTTAGAGACATGACACAGGTAGAGGCTCCCTCATCTAGGATAGTTCGATGAATTTGTTGGTTATGAACAACAACGTCGATTTGAAAAGCTAGTTGGTGGGAGAGTTGAGGTTGATAATCATCCAGATTAAACGTGATGTAGTTTGATGACTCAGGATTGAAAGCACCAATGGAAACTAAGAGCGTTCTACGTTGATTTGGACAGTGTTGTAGAACTTCCAACGCAGACATGGCACACGGAGCTTGGGCCAAATCTTCTACAATATTGTAATTTTGGGCAGCCCATGAATTAGGATTGAAAGTGGATTTCCGGATGGTGCTCTTAGGAGGGTGTAGGATGGAGTCAAAAAAAGGTTTCTCAATCTGAAGTGGCCCGGATGGAGGGCTAACAGATGGAGGATTAACAAAAGATGGTAAAGGATCTGGCGAAGAGTCGTTAGTGGTCTTCAGCTTATCAGGTTTAACTGGTGTGTCGTATGTCACAGAACGAGTGGTTAGATTGACCCTGTTAAACATGTAAATGTGTGCACTCATCGAGGCCTCATCATGGGGTTGGTTTGAACTACCCCCGGGCGTGGGGGTTTATGCAACCAAAGATTGTTGTTGCGGAAAAGGATGAGTGAGCACAGTGGGTTGCGAATTTCCCTTAAAAAGTTTAGCCACTTCATCGCGATGTGGGCAGTCTCGGGTGTAGTGATCGTCACCGCAAATGAGACATGGGAATTTCGGTTTTTGCTGTGGTTGTTTTCCGACAGCAGGGGTTTGCAGTTGGGTCTTGGGTTGTTCGTTGTTATTGTTCTTCTTTGTTTTGTTTCTCGTTTTCTTCTTGCCCCCAGGTTGTTGTGGAGGGGTTGATTGGACCACATTCACATCAGAGACTTGGGTTTGGGTGGGGGTAGAAGAGGGTGTAGTTGAACTGGGGGTGGCCGTGGCAACGGGCCGCTAGATTGTTCCAGTAGACTGGGTGGTAGATTGAGTTTTTACGGAGCCAATAACTCCATCCGCGTGCGAAGCAGTTGATGGTTTGGATGGATCATTAGTGGCACGGGTGGCATTCGGTATCAACTCATATAGAGTACCGGATTGTGAATAGACTAAGTCTAGGTACTGAGCTCGGGCGATGGCTTCTTCCTCGGTATCTACTCCGCCCATGGAAACATCACGAGCGATCTGGGGTAATAATGATTTCGTGAACCATTCCGCTAATAATTGGTCAGGTATGACCGCTTTGATTAGCCTTCGTCGTCTTCTCCATTCATGGATATGATCGGAGATGTGTATGGAAGTTTTCTGACGAAGAGAGGTTAATAGTTCAGTACCCATCTCGTATCAGATGGGCAGTTGGAAATGTGTGAGGAAGGACATAGCGAGGGAGTTGAAATCGTGAAAGGATGCGCGTGGTAGTTCAATATACCATTTCGCGGCAGAACCCGTAAGTGTTCGTTGGAAAAGACGCAAGCAAATTGAGTCGTCCATGAGGGAGTTTGATGAACACCATAAATGGAAGGTCATTACGTGATTGTTTGGGTCTTCTCCTGAATTTCCATCGAATTTTGGGATATCAGAAGGGAGTTTTGCTGGAATAGCTGGCCAAACCGAAGAATGATGAATGGGATCATTCGTTAACCGAGACAAGTCTGGAAGGCCCAGGGTGGCTAGAAAAGGTAGTTGTCGGTTAACCTGTGGGTAATGCTGGTGCGGCAGAGGAACACCAGTGGGGCCCAATACTGGGTTATGTGGGTAATTATAACTCGTGGGCCCTCTCATGTTGCATTGGTTTTGACCAAGGTACATAGGATTTGAAGTGTTTTGAAAAGGTTGTGTGAGCGGAGGATAACCGGGTGGGTTTTGAGGGTTATGGGTTGGGTTGGGCATTTGTTCATAAGGAGGTTGTTGCAGAGTCTGCAGATTTTTTCCTGTCGGGAAGTATGGGTTTCCTGAGAAAGGAACGTTCCATGGATTAGATGCGGCAGGTATAGTTTGTCCTGTAGAGGCATGCGGGTTTCCTTGAAAAGGGATGCTCCATGGATTGGGTGCAACGGACACAGTTTGTCCTTGTGGTTGATGATGGAATCCAACCTGAGGTTGCCCCCCAGCATGAGGGTGCCCCCTGAATGGAATTTTTCCTCCGGTGGGAGGATGCCCCCCAGCTTGAGGTAGAGTTCCCGGGATTTAAGGGCCAGTCGTAAAAGATTGACCGGTATTTCCGATTGGGTTAGGACCACCAAGGACGGTCCCTCCGGGTTGTTGGATAGGTATGGAACTTCCCGGTACAATTTGAGTAGTGGTTTGGGCAGTGGTAGTGGCAGATGCATTCAATGCCCTAAATCCAAAAGGAAGATTTGGTCTTGGTGTTACAGGTGTGCCAATCGGGGCTTGGGTGACCACTGGATTGACGGCGGGAATGGTTGAGATGTGAGGGACTATCGTGGACAGGACCATCTGGAGGGGAATAGTAGGGTTAACAACCCGATCAACTAGGTGACTCATGGTTTGACTAGATGGTCCTGCTTCACTAGGAAGGTTATTGGGATGGAACGGTTGTCGAATGGATTTGAAATGTTCATAAAGAATGCGTCCCGATGGAGTCCTCCAAATAGAACGAGCGGGTGTTGGATTGGTATTTTCTGCGGTGCTAGGATGAACAGAAGTCCTATAATCCTCACGAAAGATGGGTTGCGTGGATCCCATATATGTCTCGGTAAGAGGCCTCTCTGGTAATCATGGGACTTCCTCGTCTATGACGTTCCCAAGGGAGTCCAAATGAAGTAAAAGTGGTTCGAGAGGGGCCACCGAAGTGGGATCCGTAGTTGTGACAAAAATGTCTTCCCGGGGAATTATAATGTTTTGAACCTCACTCTGTTGAGGAGATTCCTCCGTAGAATGAGGGGGTAAAGGGGTGCTTCCCTCCATATTGTCTGGGGGAAGTCCCTGTAGCCTCTGCGAGCGTCGTGGAGGGTCGATGTTTGCGGACAATAGTCGACGAAAGAAATCTATGGCCAACTAGCGAAAAGAAACAGCACACGCTAAAAAATCTAAGAATCACAACCAAGCAAACAGGACCTTCTTTTGATGACCGTACTAGTTGGTGATGAAATCCAACGTCGCATGATCAAGTCCAGAAGGGGCGGGGATTGGGTGGAACAGTTACAATGGCGACCTGCTTAACAGACTTACGCCTTGGTGCAAGCTTCCACGCAGTAATTATGGATTTACCCTCCAAGGAGCCTGAGTGAGTTTGACCAATGTCTGCTCCAGGTACAGTGAGACTTCCCGTCACCGTCACCTTGTGTAAGAACCTAAATATTATGGCCACTAAGGTTACCAATTCGCAGTCAGCCCCTGGGCGGGAACAGTCAAAAGTTCGATCTGAACGTACGGGCAGGGTATCAAGCCCGAAATCAACTAAGAAGCTTCCACGCGGTAATTGTGGATTTGCCTCAAAGTGACCCCCATAATACGATCCGACCACCACAATCAGTTGAACCATGGAGGGTTAGTCCCTGTAGCTTACCCGAATGCAACCTCGTGCGTAACCTCTGTGTGAGAGGGGGATCCCAGGCAGACTTATACGATAACTGGATTTACTCTCCCTATCTCAGGATGCTAGTGTTTGTTTTGACAACTTTGGAGAGTTATGCTCATAGCCTAATCCAAAGTACTACACCTATTCTATTGTTGGTGGAGGATTCTGTCAAAGGAAAAGTTCTAGATAAATTTTAATTAGCGTTGATTTTAGTGGCTGTTCTTTACGCAAAAGGGGTGCATGGAAGTGAAACAAATGGAATTAAGACTTTGACCCAAAGAGTGCATCAAGCATGATAAGCAGTCATTTCCTTTCGATGAACGTCTATCTAAGGGAGAGAGAGAGTTCTTTCACTAACAAGCACAACTACGAAATGCCCTCAAACAAATTTTTCTTCAAATCCTGATGTAATGCAAAAAAAAAATCAAATGCCTTCTAATATGCTCAATCAGTCACTAAGATATCTTTATTGTTTGCGTATGGATGATGATAAACACAATCACAATGCTTATCTTTGCTAATTATCTTCTTGGTATGAATGAAAACCAAACTAGCCTAAGCAAGAGCTACACAAACAATACACCCTTCGTAGCAATCGAAACGAAAAACGAAAGAAACAATTAATGAAAAAGCAAACTTCACACCTGAAAGCGAAGTTTGAAGAACAAATGACCTCAACTGAAAACAAGATACAGAGGCCTGTAGACCTTTGATGACCTTCACCAGGGTTTTACTCAACTGAAGAGAAGAGAAAAACAATGCATAGGTTTCAAGCTCCGCTCAACAAGAAAACTCAATGAAAAAATGGTGAAGAAGGCTACAAGATTCAATCAACAAGGTGCTTATTCTTCAAAGAGACAGATGTCAAAGCTAAAAAGGAAGAAAAATTGACTCACAAGATCATTCAGCAGAAGAACTACAGAGGCAAACCCTGAAAAATGCAACTGTGGGGGGTTTTTGGGCCAAAAGGATGTTGGCGCTCTGTTGCCAAGGGAAAAGAGCGTTATAGCACTCTGTGTAAGGCTATTAGGAGCGTTGGCGCTCTGATAACACTAGGTCAGGGGCCCCAGGGTCTAAAAGTCCCAGAAATGTCAAAAAATTTCAAAAATTGAGATCTGAACTTGACAAATATGCTGAATGCGACAAGGTAAGGAGCCAATCAACTCATGAAACTAATAAAAGAGGGGTGAACCAGGTCTGAAACAATCAAGGGACAGAACAAGGTCAATGAGGAGAAAAATCCAAACAAGAGGTTTCGATTCAAGGCTATCTCCCCAGTGGAGTCGCCAGTTTCTGTTGTAGGAAAATCTGCCTGCGGACAAGTAGATCGACCTCTAGAGCTTGACCTTAACCCTAGACAGAAAATGCTTAACATGGACACTGATTCCTTTCAAATCTATCTAAACTAATGCATGAGAAGGGAGGGTAACTGAAGTACCTTTTAATCGACGTTTGTCCCTGCACGCTCCGAGTTGCGCTCCAATCATTTTCTCCTCGTCGAGGTCTGTGGACAAAACAAGATACGACCACTTCCTACTCTATTGACATTAGCTTGAAAACAAATCTATCAATAAATGACAAGTTCGTGTGACATCAGACACAAACTAGAAAGAAACAGGCCAAGCGTGTCATATTAATGAGAATAACGACAACAGTACTTACAATCATAGATGCGAATGCGACAGCTTCGTCAAGTCCTCTTCGTCTAACCCTTGCCTGAGAGATCCACAACCTGGATAATAGCAGCTTCACTGATCACTCTCCTTTGGCTAACTGTAAGTTTCCTCCAAGATCATAAGTTTCACATATTCAATTCCTCCTCTCCTTTCCACCATCATAGAGCCTATTTATATAGGTTGGGAGGAGCCTAACCTCTTGAGTTATGTTTAGAACCAGTTGGGAACCTTCTCCATAGATCAAGGATCTGTTGATGAGAACAAGAATTCGAGTACAACAGTCTCCTAATCTCGAATGTTCCTCCCCTTATTCCTCTCAACGGGCTAACAACTGACCCAGATTAGGGAGCGCTCCTTCAGAAGGGGTCTTAGAGCATTGTAGCTCTCCTTGACAAGCCTTGGGAAGCACCAGCGCTCTTAAGATGAGCAGCGCTCCTCTAGAAGGGCCTGAGGGGTGTTATAACGCTCCCTGATCATGTTAGGGGGGGCGCCAGCACTTCTGCATCTGTAATAAGGGAGCGTTCCCCCTCCAAACCACTGTTTTAGAGCTCCTTTCAGGTGTCAAAGGTTATTTGATCCCAGTAAACTAGTTCTCCTCCTTCAAATCAGTCATGTGAGATGTTATAAGTTCCTCCTTAGTGTCGTTATCATGGCATCATGTCTGAACATTGCTTGCGACACTAGTGATCAACTTGCGACACTTGCGAAAGTTGATAGGGAAGATGCAACACTTGTGACGATTGATAGGGACAATGCGACACTTATCCATCTGAACAATTTTGACGTGTAACATGGAGTACATGAACCTTTTGGATGGTCCATTGGGTGAAGGATTAAGGTGATGGGAGATTAACAGAGTTGATGAAAAAGTCTTAAACTCTGAGTGGAAAAATAACACAAGGATAGGCAGCTTTGGAAAAATAATATGCATATTAGTAGGTGATAATACTATCAGCTTTTGATATCGAGGGTTGGAAAAAATGGTTTTTGGTAGACCTCTTTTCACCCCAATGTGCTTCTGAGGGTGCCACACATCCACAAATGAAACCATAACATTTTCCCCGACTTGCCTTCGAATAATTATCTTTCGTGTTACTTCATTCCCAGATATGTGCCTTAGTCGTCTATCTAGGCTTCATCAAGATCAATGGTCTGACAAAGTTATACCTTTTGTGCCTCCACCATATTTTTCTATATGTCACTGGATATAGCCCGGTCCCCCAAGATATCATGCTTCCACAGTCATATAGCATTTTGGTAAATTTCTGAACTTTGGATCCTGATCTGAAAATTGTTATGGTGATAACATCTCCTAACGTGGCTATTAGTTGGCAGACTGTTTTTGGTGCTGGTAGGTTAACAATGACTGTGAGTTTGGCCAAATCCACTAGCAAACCCTATTTGCATACTATGTGTCCCAATAGTATCTCGAATGGTGTTCCAAATATGCATTTCTTGATATTCAGTGATATCTTTCACTGTCTGCATCGTTCTAACATCAGTCATAAAACTTCCACATGGTTTTTCAATAGGCTATAAACCGTCCAATCATCCAAGTATACTTCGAGAAATTGGTGGATGAATTCCTTAAATGCTACGATGACCACTCTGGAGAATATTGCAGGTGCATTCTTCAGTCCGAATGGAATTAGTGTATACTGATAAGATCCCCATTCTATCGCAAATGTGGTCTTGTGTCTATCCTCCTGTGTTATCTTAATCTGATGGTATCCTAAGAATCCATCGGTGAATGAGTAGGCTTTGTGGCCTCCTACATTCTCGAGTACTTCGTCCATGAATGGTGTGGGGAATGGGTCGTGTAGGCATGCATTGTTCAACTTCCTCAAGTTGACGCATATCTTGATCCATCTTCCCTGTTTCTTGTTCTGTACTACCATCGGGCTTATCCATTCTAATTCTTCAATTGGTTCGATGATGCCATCCTCGAGCATCCTATCGATATCATCTTTAACTTTATGTTTATAGATGGGGTCCAGTCTATATGGTCGTTGTTTAATGGGTCTTGCATCAGATATGATTGGTATCTTCATTTCTCCTAGTTCTTCGGCTATTCCTTTCATCTCTATAAAGGTTGTAGGAAAAAGGTTGTTGTATTCATGCAACAATTATGTGATGCTTTCTAGTGTCTGTTCATCCCAGTAATCTCCAATAGTGGCCATTTTGGGCTTCTCGGTGGTCCCTATGTTAACCTTCTTTATCTTGATTGGCACAGAGATGACCGCTGACTCTAAGGGTGGTCCTTCCACATCTCTCTCGCCTTCGACTTCTTTGATCTGAATATTGCGTGGATCATCTTCGTCTGGTGCTTCCTCCTGTACATGGTAACATAACATTAGTTCCTTGATTGTCTGCTTTTCTGTTGTTGTTCTTCTGTGATAACTTCCACTTCTGGTTCTGTAATGAATATGACTTCTCTGATCCATTTCAGGGCCATGTCTATGTTGGGGATCTCATGCTCGAATGAGAAAGTGACCGTAAAGTTATGTTGGAGTGTCACCCATGTCTTGTTTCCTTTTCACATTTCCTGGTCTGTATACCAATTCATCGATATGCCTTCTAAAGTATGGATGAAGTGGTGAGACCATTCTTCTGGTGGTGTCATTTTCTATAGCATTTTGCACACCTACAAGTGTTTTGTTGGTGTTCCTAGTCCATCGTATTTATGTCGGTTGTTCCATATATGTTTTGTGCTGAACCTTATGTGCGGTAATCGTTTGCATTGGTACCAATTTGTGATAGTTGCTTTGTGTGTACCCCACCATCTTGTGGGTGTAGCCTTTAGTGCTAAATCTAGTGCTAACAATCTTTGGTTTTCTAATAATTCATCTTCATATTGTGTCAAGAAAGTTTCCAAATCATTTAGCGGGTGGTTCTCTGATTTCTATGCCAATCCAACTTACTGCGCAGTCTATTCTTGCACACCTTCTCATGGATACTTCGTGTAGTCTTTTCTACCAATTTTCTAACCCAGTGTCTGAGTTTGTTGTGCATGAAGTAATACTCAACCAACTAAGTACCCCGTCTACAGTTGGGTTTATATAATCCACATCGCACACAATTGTTCTGTACAACTGGCTGATCTCTTCTAAGTCTGGATAAGTGGGTTCTATGAACCTATCGCCTTCTGATGGGTCAAGTGGGGATATGAACCTATAGTCCCCCGACTCAAATGTCATTTTTCTGGTTTTTAAGTTAATTATGGCCTAGTTGTCGAATGCCCAATCCAGTCGAAGTAGTGTCGGGTAAGGTGTTGTTTCGTCTACTATTTCGATGATTTCAAAGTCCGCCTTTGTGCGCACACCATCCAGATCTATCGTCACTCCTTTTAGTCTACCTATTGGTAGGACTCTATGTTGATTTTCTAGCTTCAATTGAATAGTTGAGTATCCCAGTGTAGGTTCTCCCATGCATTGTCATGTAGTTTTTGGTAGTACATTCACTGCGGATCCTAGATCTAATATAATATCTCCCATATTGAAATCCTCGATGTTAGCATTTAGTCTAAATTCCCCACTTGTTCTTCTTCTTGTGTGTAGGTGGTTGATAGTTTTCAATACTAGCTTATGTTTTGTTTTAGTGTTACATTTTTCTAGGATGTTTTTCAATATTTTGACAGATGAAGGATCACTTAACATTTTGATGCATGATTGCAAAAAGTCTTTGATAGTAGTTACTTGTTCCTTGTGTTGTATTTTGTTGGTATGGTCTAGTGATGGCGGCATTTCATATTCCAGAGCTTCCTTGCTCTGTTGTGCAGTCGGTGATGTGTCCTCCTTCTGGAATTCTTGTCGGGCTTCTCTAAAGATCTCCTTCTCCTTATTCACATCGAACTGCTTCTTGGGGTTAGTTTTCTTCTTTACCCATTGGTTATGCGCTGGTTCCTGTCGAACTGCATCATTTCCTGTCATTGTTCCACCTTGAGTGACTATGTTGATGCTCCATTCGTCATCCCTTGCTTCGGTTGAAATCCACTGAACATTTTGGTTATTTTGATTCTTTTTTTCCTGGATCTTTACGAGTAATGTCGAACATTCCTCTATATCGTGATCCGATGTGCAACAAGACATACAAGTCACTAGTGGCAGTGGACACTCCCGTGCATAATGTCCTGGTTGTTGGCAATTGTGACATGTGACTGGTCCTCTACCATGTCTAAAACCTCCTCTGGCTCATCCTTCTCCTTTATAAGCTGCATAATCGCCTTGCAACGTTTTGTACTGTGGTCCCTGATTATACTATGCAGTATTGTACTGAGGCTGCATGTTATTGTAAGTTTGTTGCATAGTATTATACCGTTGTTGCGTAGTGTTGTATGGGCCTGGGTCTTGATTGAACTGTGGTGCTTCCTGCCCAGTCATCATTTATTCCTATACCTTGTATGTGTCTGATGTTCTTTCCCGCATCAGCTCCATAGTTCTGCAATCTTTGTCGTCATGGCCGATTGACTTGCAAAAGGTGAAATATGAGTTCATTGGGACTATTTGATATTTCTGCATCATCGTGCAATGGTAAGGGTCATGACCCAGTTCCTTGCATATTTCACACCATAATCCTCCCTGTAGTAGCAGGTTTGGCATTCCCATTGCCATATACTGCACGAACGTCAGACATTCGTTCTTGTGGTGTCCTTCTGTCCTGCACATGGTACACCAAACAACTTATCATTTGTCCTTATTCTTATTCTGGTTCAGCTGAAATGTTAATTTCTTCAGGTCCTCCTTCAGTTCTTCGATAGCCGGGTCTGTCTACTGGTACTGATTCTCTTCCAATTGCAGTGCTGCCTACAGAGCCCCTACCTGTGTCTGAAAATTTTGTTGTCGTAATGGATATTTTAAGTGTGGGAGTAGTGAGTTGACAAAAAGGTGCCGATGTTTCATATCGTTCATAAGGTATTTTAACTTTACTTTTAATCGCTTGAATCTTTGATTGATCTCCCATACCGATTCTCCTAGTTTCTGTCTTATTTCAATCATCTCGTTCATGTACTGATCCTCTGAGCTCAGCTTTTGGAACTCATTTGTCAATAGTTTCTTAATTTTTTCCAATTTCCTTGTCATCCCGAGAACATTGTTTGTGTCTAGACTCATGTACCAGTCTAGTGCGCAGTCTCTTAGCGTGATCGCTAGCTGCGCGAGTTTCGTGTTGTCATCCATGATATGCTTTTCTTCCCAGATATTTGCGCAAATGAATAAATGCTTCTCAGGGTCTTCTGCTGCTTCTCCTTGAAAATCTAGTAATCTGATAGTAGGATCATGTCCTGCCATCCTGAATACTGAGATATTCCCTCCTCTGCGTGGTGTAGATACTTGACTAAGGTTGCCTGAACTGGCTCCTCTAGTTGTTTCTCCTTGTGTAGATGTACTTCCTGCTATCGGACTGCCTCCAAACTTCGGCTGTCTAAATGGTGGTGTTCTCTTTGGTGTATTGGTCGCACATGGGTTTATGGGTTCCACACTGACATTAATATGAAAGGGATGGTTGCCTTCTCCTCCTGTTCTTGGGCCTCTTGTTTTCCTCAAATACGTGATGCATAGGATTTCCTCAATCTTCTCCATAGCCCGGAGATCCTCTACCTCTTCCTCATCGCTGTCCAAGCCCTCCCTCTCGTCTACAGCTCTCTTCTTGGTATTCACCTTATATTGGTAGGGTGCTCTGCTACGCGTTGTTCCTGATGACACCAAGATCCACTTAAGTTGGTCATCATCCATCAAGATTGGGTCCAAGGGTTTCTCCTCCTTCATCTCTTTATCCCGCCCTCCTTCCATTCTTTCTCTCTTTGTCAGTGCTTCCCCCCTTCCCCCATGCGCACAAGGAAGTCTAGTTGTCTTATTCCATTGTCATTACACCTTTGTTATATAGCAGTATCTTGATAGAAGTATACAGTGATCGAATGTACCTTCCTATGGGTCCTCGTAGGAACTCTTGCCTGGCTGCACTATATGACTTTGTTGTGTCTACCACAAATTCTAAGATAAAGCCTGCCACAATACTGTCAAGCCAAAAGTTGACTATGTAGGTGAATTTGTTGTTTATCTACTGCAACTGTTGGATCTGTACTAGAGTCCAATCTAGCTATCGAATCCGGTTCAACGTGTGGTTATCTGTTAACCTTAGGATCCACTCCTGTAGTAGATGCGGAAAATCACAGAAAAAGATTTCATGTAAATCTGTAAATACGTATTTATCCAAGTATCTACGCGGTGTGATTCTAGGGTTTCTATTGTCTTTGTGTGAAAACTCTAGCTCTTTAGTTCTCAACCATCCCTCAATTTCTTCTCTCATGGGGTTCCAAGGTCTCTACATTCCCTTCTAATAGCTCATTTCTCTTTTGTCCTGCTCCTTCGGTTCTTGTTTATTCTATCTCATCTACTCAGTCCTCTTTTTTTCCTCTTAACATGGCAACAGAACCATTTGTTGGTTACTAATTCCCTTCTTGGGTTGTCTAAGTTATTGACCAAGGGTTCATGTCATTCAGGGTTCCAACAAAGCCTCTAAAGCTATAGGCCCTTTTGGTAAACCAGAAGGAAACACAACACCCGGAAGGTACTGCGCAGTCTCACCTGAGATAGCTTTAAATGGGTGACTGTAAGACTCAGGTGTTTACAGTATAGGAAAGAGTAGGGGATAAAGGGGTTCTTGATTAAATCCCTATACCACGAGTTTTTACTATAATCTACTTATTCCTTGAAATCCCATACGTATATCCCACGGTTTAATTCCAACAAAGTGTAAATAGATTCATAACAATGTATTAACTCATTCATCAAAATTAACCATTAATGGCTGAAAGAAAGTAAGGACATGCAAATATTCAACTCATTAAGCAAGTATTACCATGGTTCACCCCCCCTGGGCTACGTCCACAAAGATTTGTCTCTTGGCTCTTTTATTATAATAGTTCTTTATTTCCTACACCGTGTGCTTACAATTCTCCACAAAACTAGGTAAGATCTATGTGAGGGGAACTAGATCACACCAGGCTCTCCAGCCTGCGGTCTAATCCTCAGATCTACTTTCCCTCATATCTCCTTTGCTCAATATCTTACAAAATCAGTTCATACAGACAAACTCTAACAATAATGATGACTAACAATGACCAACAAAAAATCAACAATAACCAACCCTATATGATACTTTCATATCTATATTTATACATTTTGGGCTCTTTATCCATTTACAGAGTATTGCCAAAACCATAACCCTTCTTATGCTAGGTCTTTATCCCATACACATGATGTTCTTCCTCCATCTTTCGCTTTCCTTTCTTCACGCTTTATTGCATTTGCGTGTGCTGATCTTTTTCCAGTTGTTACTTTAGTTTTCTACACACTTTCTTTCCCACGATCGTTCTTGTTTCCACTTCAGCCTGGTGCCAACAATCCTTCTAGAAGCGGAATCTTCTATTAGGTCTTCTTAAATTTGATTTATTCCTCCTTATTTCTATTCCTTATTAATATTGACCTTTGTTACATGGAAATGTATTATTCTACCCACTTGAGGGGTTAGGTAGGTTAGGTCCCTAATAGGATGTGTGCAAAATTCTCCATCATTTCGTTCCTCTGTCACGCGATAGCTTTCTCAAGCAACATGTTAATAGAATCTTGTGCTCGTCATTTTTCTTTTTTTCCACCTTCGAGGGTTTATTGGGTGTGCAAGAGTGATTGTCCTCAAGAGAGACAATATAGAGACCCAACTGGCTATACTTGGACCTCGTCGGGGACATGCACTAAAAAATGATCAAGAGCAGCTTGCTCTAATACCATTGATCCAAATTATTTTTGAAACAAAATGAAAGCAGAGATATTACAATGAAATACTCATGAAAATTTCTAGAAACAAATAAATACATCAATACATTATTTCTATTAATGAAATAATTGTAAAGAGACTATAAAATACAGAGTCCAAGACTCGCTAGAATGGTGGCAGCTTTATCTCTGAGAAGAGATGTGATGGCTAGGCTCATTCGCAAGAAGATGATTACAATGAGGCTCTAAAGGTATTTTTTATGATAAACATGAATGCCAAAACCATAGACATCCAAAAACCTAACCCTAAGAGATGAAATGCCAAAATTCATGTGGGCCCCGTTGGGGTAAGTTAGTACATTAACTTCTCGGGGTCGTAACTTTTGCATACAATCTATGTTTTAGGCATGTGATATCTCATTGGAAAGGTATTTTCGAGAACTACGCATTATGTCGTCAAACTCTGACTCTATCTATAGTTTAATAGTGGCAAGACAAGAAAACATTGTTTAGATCCCCAAACGGCCCTGGAAGTACAGAAAGATGTACTAACATGAAAAATTCCAAAATAATCCAGTTGCAATAGGTGGGCAGCCACTAATATTCACATGGATGTTGTGTAGGGCTTCGTGATAGCCCCATAAGTGTAGAACCCACAATTACAAAGAAATCACCCCATTACGGAGAAACATGATGCACTGAAAATTGTCCAGATGAGCCAGTTGGAATATGGAACAGGTAGATGGCCACCAATATCCACCTAGATCAAATGTAGAATGAAACAAACTCCCTCGAATGGTGGTAGCTTATCTCTGAGAAGAGATGTGACAGCTACATGCATTCACCAAAGCACATAAAAATGAGACTGAAAGGCCTTTTTATCATAAAGAAGGAATCATGAAACCCTAAACATCAAAAACCTAACCCTAGGAGATGAAGCGCCAAAATGCTTGTGGGCCCTGATGGGGTTAGTTGGTGTGCCAACTTCCTGAGGTCCTAACTTTTGCATACGATCTTCATTTCACACACTCGATAGCATGTTGGAAAGGTCTAGCTGAGAAGTACACATTCTAGTCATCCCATGCACACCTTTAGCAATTTTTTGAGCATTGTCATGCCCAAAAAATGTTTTTTAAGGCCTCAAAATGGCCTTGGAAGTTTAGGACCCTAAAAAGTGTAGAAAAATTGCGAAAATGGCAAATTGTGCTTTGAGCTAGTGGAATAGGTGGGTGGACACTGATATCCATTTGGATCAATCCTCCCCCCTTAGGAAGAAATGGTCTCTATTGCATTGATTTCCCCCATCAAATGAGGAAACCTCTACTGAACCTAGCCCCAGGTGAGCCACTTTCCTTGGTGTAGGAGTTTCCCTTCTTTGACAACTTGATAAACATGGATCATCTGTTGACAAGTTCATGTAACCTGTGTGTCCATGATCTGATCAATGGTGGCCTATTCCATGCATTCAGAGTTGAGCTATGTCGGTTCAACTGCTCTGTTATCTCTGATGTTTCCAATAATGTTGGAAAGTATGGTCGAAGGAGGTCCACATTGAATAGTACTGGGTGCAAGCCAAGGAAGGGAGAAATACTTAGCTCAAAAGAATTGTCACCAATAGCCTTGGTGATGGTGTAAGGACCATAACAAAGTGGGAGAATATTTTGATGGCATCCTATAAGTCTCTCCTTCTGCAAATGCAACCAAACCTTGTCTCCCACCTAAAACTTGCGTAGCACTCGATGTTGATCGTGGTGTTGTTTGTACTTAGAATTGGATTTCTGAAAAAATATCATGGACCTGTTGGTAGATGTGTTGAATCCATTCAATAAACTTGGCGGCTTTATCACCCTTAGATTGAACATGGGAATATTTTTCTTGTGTGATCAGAAGGGGAAGTGCGACATCAATGGGACCCAATGGTTGAAATCCCAACCCCACCTGAAAGGGGTTATGCTCGATCGAGCTATGGAGAGCTCTATTATAGCTATGTTGAACATAGGGGATACTCTCATCCCATGTGTGTGGATGATTGGAGTTGTACATGTGCAAGATATGGGCAATCATCTTGTTGACGACCTTTGTCTAGCCACTAGTTTGGGGGTCAAAGGAAGTGGATTTGGTGAGATTTGTGTCCAACAATGGCTAGAGGCTCGACCAAAATGTGCTTAGGAAACTGTTGTCCCAATATGAGATGATGGTTTTCCATATCCCAAAATGTACCCACACTCGTTCGAAGAATATTTTGGCAGTGGCCTCCATTGTGATACTATTCTTGTAGGCTATTAGAATGGCCATCTTAGAAAATTGATCAACCACCACAAAAACAGATTAATTTCCCTTCTTGGTTGAAGGAAGGCCAAACATGTAGTCCATCAAGGTGGATTCCCAGGTCCTATCAGGAGTAGGGAGAGGGGTGTACAAGCCTTGCTTCTTAATGGCTAGTTTGGAAATAGTGTAGGTAGTGCAAGACCGAATGTACTTGTCGACTTCCTGTTGAAGTTTCGGCCAATAGAAATACTTATGTAGAATTTCAACTATCTTTTCCACACCAAAGTGTCCTACCATCCGACTATAGTGAGCTTCCCAAATAAGCTTTGCCTACTCTCTTGAGGGAACACAGAGATGGCAAAGACGACATAACAGTCCATCCTGAAGATGAAATTTAGTGACGGGTGTTCTTATGCCCAACATCTGGTAAGTGGTAGAGAAGTCACGATCTCTCTTATAGAGTTGGGGGAACCCCGAGGCCTCATGTCCACATGAGTGGAGAACCATGGTTAATGTTGCAACTGGGGGTTGACTGAGGAAGTAATAGATGTGATTGGTGCTCCTTGTCTTATATTTGGTGTTGAAATGAAATTTATACAAGTATGTGGACCACTTTTAATGGTGGTCATTCTGAAATTTACCTTGTGTTTGCATTAACTGCAAAGGCTTGTGATCAGTGTGGATGACTATCTCCTTCCCGAGAATGTAATGCTTCCATTGGAGGTAGGCTTGCATAATGGAATACATTTCTATGTCATACATGGGGTAATTATAGACTGCATATGATAGTGTCTCACTATGATAGGCCACTAGATGACCATGTTGAGTGAGAATTGGGCCTACAGCATAATCAGAAGCATCTATCTCAATATCAAAGGGTTGTTGTAGATTGAGTAATGAGATCACCAGTGTTGAGCACAAGCGAGGTTTTAGATCATTGAACGGTTTCTATTGAAACTTTCCACACAAAAAAAATTATTTACCACCACCCTTGGTCACTTAGCTGAGGGCCCATGTGATATGGGAGAATCCAAACATGAACCTATGATAGAAATTGTCTAGTCCCAATAAACTCTAAATCTTGGTTAATGTGGTCGAGGTTGGCCAGTCATGAATGACTTGGATCTTTCCTAGATCTACATGCACACCATGCTCATCAACAATGTAGCCTAGGTATTGGATCATGTTCATGCTGAAGGAGCATCTTTCTAAGTTATCATATATCTTTTGTTGCCACAGAGTGTGAAGGACATGTTGAATGTGCTACAAGTGTTCTACCCAACTCTTGTTGAAGATGAGGATATCATCCAGATATACCACCACAAAATAATTGGTGAAAGTTCACAAGATATCATCCACCAACCTAATGAAAGTGGTTGGGGTGTTAGTCAAACCTAAGGGTATGACCAACCATTCAAAAAGATTTTCTTTGGACTTGAAAGCAATATTCCATACATCAGTCTGTTATGTTGGGACCTGGTGGTAGATGGACTTTAGGTCAATCTTACTTAAGTACTTGGATCCCTTGCATTGGTCAAGAAGGTCATCAATTTAAGGAATTGGTTATCAGTTCTTGACTATGATTTTGTTTAGGGCCCTGTAGTCAATGCAGAGTCACCAGGTCTTGTATTTATTCTGCATGAGTACAATTAGGCTTCTGCAAGGTGAGGATCTTGGTCAGATGTGCCCCTTTTCGAGCATCTCTTGGATATGGCACTTGATTTTCTCATTTTCCATAAGAGAGTGGTGATAGACTAGCCCATTGGGTAGAGGTGTGCCATGGGTCAGATCGATTGAATGTTTGACCTAACAATGTATAGGTACCCCAATGGGTGAGGAGAATATGTATTTGTATTCCTCCATGACCTTCTCCACCTACTTTTGCAGTGTGGAGAGGCCCTGTATGGATTTCATGGACGTGGCTTCAACCTTATGTTCACTTTGAGAGTGAATCATAAAGAAGACAAATTTCCTAGTCTGGGATATGACCTTCCTACATTTCTTAGTAGAGATCAAAGAAATGGCGGTAGGTGGAGCTACCTCTGATATCCTGTACAATTTTATTCCCAAAGTAATAATAACATTGCAAGGTCTAGACTCATATACAACATGACATTTACACAAGTAAGGTTGGCCTAAAATAACATCAAAAACTTCAAGGGGGGAAATATCACACAATACCTCATCCTTGAACGGCTTGATGTCGTAGGGTAGGTGAGATTGTTGGTTGACTCGGAGATCTCTCCCTTGGTGGAGCCACCCGATGATGTAAGGTCGCAGATGTGGTGTTGTTGGCAGGTCCAACCACTTGGTGACCTCTGCTGAGATGATGTTCTTTTGAATTCCACTATCAAAAACAAAGTGCAGTGGAGCACCCTTCACCCACATCTGTGAGTGGAAAAGGTGCTCACCTTCCTCTGGTTCTTTAGGTTCACTTGGCTAGACCTTGGTGTTAGCAACAATGGAATTGGGTTCTGCATCAATGATTCAATTTTCCTTGTTTGGTTCTGATTTTGATTTGGAACCCCCATCTAACTTCAAGGATTTCAGTTCGGCCACCAACGACTGCTTCGAGAAACATTCATCATTGTTATGCCAGGGACTTTATGGAATTTGCACCACTTTCTAGTGTCTTTCTTCGTATTCCCACTACCCTTCTTTGTTGGGGGCTTGGACTGGTTGTCCCAAGGTGGTCCATCCTTGCTCCATCCTTTTTTTTGTGGGTTGGGGCTGCCTTTTCCCTTCTTCTGTTGTGAGAAATTTGCAGATCCAAACTCTCGCTTATTCTGTTTAAATTTTTTCTTGATTTTGATGGCATATTGATAAGCCATGCCTAGTGATGAGATGTCCAAAAACTCCATTTATGTCTGGATGTGTTGATGAAAACTGTCGCAATACTTGAGCACTAGGTTTCATTCAGAGTCTTTGATACTCGGGCTAGTGCGCAAGGTATGGAAGAAATTTGTGAACTTTGGAATTGTTTGGTACCTTTCCTATCGCAGCGTGGTCCATTTTTTATATTGGTCATCGTAGCTTCCAACATGGTAATATTGTTCCTTAATAGCATCCCTGAAATAATCCCAAGTGGTTATGACTGTAAATAGTGCATATCCCTCCATGTCATTTTTCTCACAGTAAGTACCCCACCAATCCTTGACATGGGGGACAACCTTAAGGAGCATAAAGGTGATTTTTTCTCTATTGGAAAAATTAAGGACATAAAAATACCCTTTGAGCAGATTCAACCATTTATCTAGGGCATCTACATCTATATAACCTTCAAATACAGGGATATCAAAACTAACTTGTACCTTGAAGGGGGAGGTTCCTCCAAAGTGTCTGCTTGACAAAGATGGGTTAGTTATTGGCAATCGTTGAAGTATCTGGGAAAAATTATCCATCATCTCATTCTTTTTCCACGTGAGGGATTCCTCGAGCAACAATAGGATCTCCTACTCCATCGTCTCTCTTTTCTTCAACCATGGGAGGCCATTGAGGTTGGAAAGGATAGTCCTGTAAAGGCTCAACTAGTTCAAGTCCTAACTCCTTATACCCTGACCTCATTAGGGACATGCACATAGAAACATATAAAAAGAGAACCACTATAATACCATTGATCCGTATTTATAAATGGAACAAAATGAAATAAAAGTCATAACTAAAACATAGATATATAGTGAAACTGGACTTCTATTAATAAATGGAATGTGTTGAACTGTAAAAATGTAGAATGAAACAAACTCGCTCAAGTGGTGGTAGCTTACCTATGAGAAGAGATGTGACGGATACGTGAATTCACTAGAGTGCATTACAATGAGGCCAAAAAGAATTTTTATCATAAATAAGGAATGATGAAACCCTAGACATCCAAAAACCTAACCCTAGGAGATGAAATTCCAAAAGGCTCATGGGCCTCGATGGGGTTACTTGGTATGCCAACTTCTCGGGGTCGTATCTTTTGTATGCAATCTCTGTTTGGCACACTTGATAGCCCATTGGAAAGGTCTAGCCAAGAAGTACACATTATAGTCAGCCCAAAGAATGCATTTGGCTATCTTACAGGCACTGCCATGCCCAGGAAACGTCGTTTAAGGCCTCAAAATGGCCCCGGAAGTTCAGGACCTGAAAAAGTATAGAAAAACTGCCAAAATGGAAAATTGTGCTTTGATCCAGTGGAATAGGTACGTGGCCATTGATATCCACCTCGATCATAATTCAAAGTTTTCTATTGCATGGTATGATTCTAGATTTATGGCAAAGATATTACAAAACTCATGCCACATAATAACAGTATTCAATTCATACAAGTGGTGGCTAATGTGGCGATGGGAAATAAATGTCATCAGGAATCATGATCTTGTATCGGGGAGTATGTAAAATCGTTAAGTATAGAGTTGTAAAGTGAGGGATTTAGATTGCATTATGTTGATTTTGGAAATGAAGGTTGTGATATTGTGGGATATGGAGAACAAAGCGAGAGATATGAGGGATCTCCTGCATCTGCGTTCAATAAATATACTAAGTACCAGAAAGGTTGATTTTGTGGGTTGTGGAAATATGTGAATCATTTTGGAGTACACAAAAAAGTGGGATGCGGGGTTGCGGGTCTAGGGAAAGGTAAATGGAAACAAAGGGAGGACCTCCCATCCACATTCAGGAAATCAATTAAGTGTCAAAAGGTAAAAAGGTGCATTATGAGTGATGTAGAAATGGGAAGGGTCTTTTTGAGTGTTGCGAGATTGTGTGTTGTTGGACGTCAGTATTTCCGGGCTGAGAGATGGCTTAATGTTCTGCAACAAGACTTCTGCAATAAAGGTAAAGGCTAATTATTAGGATTTTGGAGGGTGGAAAATAAACTAAGTATAGGCTTGTGAACTTACGAGCTTGGTGACTTGGTGATAGCCCGCTCTGCAGCTCGAATTTTAAAGGAAAATGGCTAAGTATAGGATATACAAAGCACAATAAAAATGACTATGGATGGACCAATATGCAATAAAATTGATCAACAAAAGTGGATCAACATGTGGTTGATAGGTTCAACAATATGTGCATTCTCATGCCTTGTAAAAATTCCATCAAATGAAAAGAAGTAGCAAACATGTTCGTTGAGCAAGTCTGGGTGCACTTTGGGATACCAAGGAGCATCATCTCAAATAGGGATACCATATTTATCAATACATTTTGGACTACATCGTGGGAGAATATGGACAGTAGGTTGAATATATATAAAACATTCCATCCATGGACAGATGGGCAGACATAAGTAGTCAATAGGACTTTGGTGCAGGTTTTGAGGGGTTACAATCAAAATCATTCGAATACCTGGGATGAAAATCTGGTCTACATACAACACTCTTATAATATAGCAGTCCAGACTTCTATTGGTAAGTCATCTTTTGAAACTTGCTTTGGATATCTTCCACCTTCACCTTTGGATGTTGTATATGGACAGTAAGGAGGAGTGAGGGAGGACCTCACATGAGATGCATTGAGAGAAGAAAAATTAGTTGAGAATATTAAGAAAATCCTTTTGCAATTATAAGAGATGTTTAAGAAGTCACAGGAAAAATACAAGGCTAGACATGACCAACACATAATTGAGAATTTATTCAAAGTGGAAAACAAAGTTTGGGTATAGCTGAACAAGTAAAGACTACAAGTTCCTAGTAAAAATATCAAGGATTTGTGGTATGGACCTTTCGGGATATTGAAGAAGGTGGGAGATAACACCTGCAAACTCATTCTACCCCCATACATGTGCATTTACTCAATAGTGAATGTGGAGAATCTCAAACTCTACGAGCCATCCCTCAACAACAAAGGCATCCCTTTGAAGCCAAAAATGAGCTCTGATACAACATGTAATTTTTAAACCTATGAAGTAAAGCAATGCATATAAATTCTTAAGAAAAACAAAAATTAATCAATGGCTCATACACATAGTACACAAAGATTTACACCGGAAACCCTTAATCGAGAGAAAACCTTTTAACTCTTCATTGTATTAATTTCACCATTCACCATACAATATATACAATGTTTTTAGGTATTCTATAGATACCAAAACCCTAATCTCCTAATCTAGGATTAATTTAGAAAAATGCTAAAAATAGCAAAATCCGCTAAAATAGAAAAAAACACCGAGATTATCAAACGCAGTTTTCGAATCTGACGCACCCACACACACACATGAAAATATTATAACACATACCCAACATTCTCCCACTTGTTGTTTTCTTTGCATCCAGGGGTCCACAGGATTATATAGTCAACAATCCAGGGCAGCAATGCCCATTGTTACTCTACACCAGGAGAACTTTTTTGTGCTCACAAACTTTGTCAATGAATCTGCAACATTCTTCAAAGTGTCAACCTTTTCCAGCAACACCTTCTTTTCTTCAACCATGTCTCTCACAAAGTGATACTAAACATCAATATGCTTTGTCTTTGAATGATAAGTTGGGTTCTTTTCCAGGAAGATTGCACTCTGACTGTCACAATATAATCTCACTGCTTTTTGTACCAACCCAATACCTTAACACAATCTCTGTAACCATACTGCTTCCTTGCTTGCATGAGTGGTTTCCATATATTCAGCTTCTTTAGTTGAGAGTTCCAATACATCCTATCTTTTTATCATCCAACTTATTGCTCCTCCAAATAGGTTAAACACATACCCACTTGTAGATCTTCTGCGATCCAGATCTCCAGCACAGTCTGCATCAACAAAGCCATGTATTTCCACCAATCTATCCAATCCTGGTCTTCCTTGGTAGCACTTTCCATAACTAGTAGTGCCATGAAGATACCTGAATACCCTATTTATTGTTTTCCAATGCTCCTTCCCTGGTTTTGACATATACCTCCTCAAAAATCCCACTGCATGTGCAATGTCCAGTCTAGTACAAGCCATTGCATACATTAAACTTCCAATTGTACTGGCATATGGAACATGGGACATTTCCTCTTCTTATTCTCATGTCTTGGGAAACTGATCTGCAGATAAATTTACACCTATAGGAATAGGAACCTTGACCGGTTTACTTCCATGCATATTAAACCTCTGCAATATCGTATCAACATATTTTCTTTGATTCAATCAGAGTTTCACGTTTGCACGATCTCTTTTAATCTCGATTCTCAGAATGAAGTTAGCATCACCGAGATCCTTCATGTCAAATTCAGAGGATAGATGTAATTTCACCTCCTTGATAGCATCCATGTTATTTCCTACCAGCAACATGCCATCAACATACAACACTACATGAATGAAGTGATTAGCAACCTGCTTGGAATATACACAATGATCAGCCCTGCTTCTCACAAATCCCAATCCAAGGATGTATGTGTCAAACTTTCGGTACCACATCCTAGGTGATTGATTCAGACCATGTAGTTACTTCTTTAGCTTACAGACCAGCTCTTTCTTTCCCTTCACTACAAATCCTTTTGGATGCTTCATGTAGATTTATTCTTCCAGATCCCCATGTAGGAATGTTGTCTTCACATCCATATGTTCCACTTCAAGATCAAAAGCAGCAACAATAGATAAAAGAAATATAATAGACGTTAACTTGGCAACAGGAGAAAAAATATCACCAAATTCAATTCCCTCTACCTGCGAATAAAATTTTTCTACTAGTTGAGCTTTGTATTTCTCCACTTTTCCTTCTGCTTTAAACTTCTTCTTAAACAACCATTTTCTACCAACATATTTTCTTCCAGTTGCAACTCAAATATATCCCATGCATCATTCTTATCCAAGGCATCCATTTCTTCAACCATGGCCTTCTTCCATAGTTTACTATCCTCTGAATTCATTGCTTCCCTAACAATTATGTGATCATCATCAGTAATAGATAAAGAAAAATTGGAACAGAAATCAGGTGGACTATACCTTTCTAGTTTCCTTCTTTCTCTCACTGATCTCCTCAATAATGGGGTATGAGGTTCTTCTTGTTCTTCTTCTGCTTCATCTTCTTTAGATGATTCAGATTTTGCATCATCTAACTCAAACTCTATTTTCTTAGGTTCTGCTTGCCTTGGTAGGAATTCCTGTTTGGAAACATCTTTTACCTCTCTAAAAACAACATCCTGACTGTAAACAGTCTTATTAGTTTATGAGTTCCAAAGATTATAACCTTTCACACCATCTTTATAACCAATAAAGATACACTTTTCAGATTTATTATCCAGCTTACTCCTATTTTCCTTTGGAACATGTACATAAGAATCACAAACAAAAACTCTAATATGTTCAAGAGAGGGTTTCTTTCCAGTCCATACCTCGTGTGGAGTTTTATCATCCAACGTTGATGAGGGTGATTGATTGACCAGGTAACATGATGTATCCACTACCTCTACCCATAATTCTTGTCCTAACTCGACACCACTAAGCATGCTCCTTGCCTTTTCCATCAGTGTCTTGTTCATCCTTTCTGCAACTCCATTCTATTGAGGTGTGTATGGAGTAGTCTTCTACCTTACTATACCACACTTCTTACAGAATTCTTCGAAATCATTTCCGCGCAAAATTCTCCACCATTATCTATCCTCATTACCTTTATTTTATTTTCTGTCTGATTTTCTACCAAAGCCTTAAACTCTTTAAATTTATCAAATACCTTAAATTTCTTTCTAAGAAAATAAATCCATGTGTTCCTTGAGAAATCATCTATGAATGAAACATAATACACAGATTTACCTAGGGATGAAATAGGAACAGGTCCAAATACATCATTGTGTATCAAATCTAAGATCCCCTCTGCTCTTGTAGCACCAAATGGGAATCTTACTTGATTTTTTTTACCATATATGTAATGTTCATAGCAATCAAAATCCATAGTGCAATTAGGCATACCTTCAACCATACCTTTACCATGTAGTGTTCGAAGGCCCTTTTCTCCAAATATTGCCCAGTCTTTGATGCCACAACATGGTATTATTTTCAAGGACAATATTGGTCTTTTGTACTTCATTTCTTTGCTCAGGGACAAGAGAACTATTACACCCATTAGTATAAGTTATTCCCAACAAATTGTACATAGTTCCACACTGAACTCCCCTCATCAACACCATTGCTCCTCATACCATATTGCAAGTGCCCTTTCCCAATACAGTATCCACTCCTACATCATCCAACTTGCTTACATATATTAGGCTCCTGGTTAGTTTTGGAATGTGTAGAACCTGAAGGAGAGTTCTAATCCTTCCATCTTTTAGCAGCAACTTAACCCTTCCATGTCCCATGATTTTGGTTGTCGATGTTGATTAAGGTTGGTTGTCATTGATGTCAACCCTTGAAGAAAGTCCCGTAGCACAAAGGTTTGGGTAATGGACCCAATATTGTTTGATGTAAAGATGACTCGTTATTGTCTTGTCATGGTTGATAAGAATTAAATATGGATGAACTCCAAAGTGGTCCCCTTATGGTGAAATCCCTCACCAGAAGATGATTTGCGGAGCAAGAGAACCCATGCCTAATTGTGGAATAATGAGAAGAAGGATAGTGAAATTGTCAAGGAAACTATCCTAGATGGATATTTCTTGTCATTCCATTTTTGGTGGTATGTGGAACATCACATAATTCCTCACGGTTAGAGAGTTATGACCATGTAAAGTTGGAGAACCCAGGTTTGGGTAATGGACCCAAGTTTGTTTGATGGATAATGGTATGATTTTTTATATATTTTAAGGTAATACTATTCTATATGGATATTAAATGTCATTCCATTTCTGGTGGTATGTGGAACGTCACATAACTCCTCATGGTTTGAGAGTTATGTCCTGACGAAGTTGGAGGACCCTCATATGTTGGCTTGAAGCCCCAAAAGGTTAAAGAAGTCAAAGTGGTTTAAGAGATTTTAGAAGGTAAATAATAAAGTGAAGTGATGAGTGTAATATAATTCAAATTGAATACAAAATAAATTATTTAAATAATAAATTTAATGGAGAAATTAGAAATGGGTTAACCCTAAAATAAGGAAAGTGGGCAAAGTGACCTAGAAGATGTTTTTAAGGAAGCTACTTGGAGAGTATAAATAAGAGGCAAGGCTCTCTCATTTAACACACACTTGATCATATTGAATATATATAGTTTTTTGAGGTAACCAAAGAATATCTAAGCCTAATTTCTGAGGGAAGGTGAAGAAAAGAAGGTCGGAATTCAAGGAAGGATAAATTATTTTGATGGTGCTTTCTAAGGTATGTTATTTATAGGTCATCTCACCAATTTCGCTATAACGTTTTTTTCTATAATGAATCATACCATTAAATTTATATTCCATTGAGAAAACATATCCAAGTATATGTGGTACAAAACTCGGCTTGTGGGTTGTTGTACTTTTGGAGTTACACTCTGTGGAAAATAGAGTTTGTGGCTAGTCCTAAAACTAGTCTAAAACAGGTGTTTCCTGTAAAAACGTCATAACTTATTCATAACATATCCACATTCAGTAGACAAATTTTTTTGGTTATAATACAGTCTTTAGTATGTTGTGTAACATTTTCTGATTGATTCAATAAATATTCTGTGTGGGGCACGCTCCACAAGGTCGCTCTCTAGAATAATCCAGAATTCAGCAAGGTATGTCATTTTTTCTATAACTTATTTTATGAGAGGTTCCAAGTAGTGAAACTTAGATGAATTGCATAAAACACACTGAAGAACATTGTATATCAGTTTCAAAGCTTTATTCATTACAGGTACAAAGTTATGATTACTTCAAGTTAGGGTTGTTGACTAATCCAAAACTAGGCATGTGAGACTAAAGAAAAGTTTGATGAAAATGCTAGTCTCTTGTTGTTAAAATTAAGGAAGGTTTGTAGGAATGTGATCATATACACTAGGTCTATTACAAAGATACGAATGAGATTTGGATGATTAAATTGATGAGGGATTCTGGTTGAGGTACATGTTGAGTACATGGTTGAGAAAAGCAGTTGATGAGTTGGCACATACATGAGATGTATAGTTGATGATCTTGGTACATATTGATGAGTCATAGTTGATTAGTAGTTGACACATTATTGGAACATACTTGGTACATGGTTGGATGCACTTGTTTATGGTACAGGTTGATTACAGGTTGTTTGGTACAGGTTGGTGCATGGTTGATGCACTTGTTTATGGTACATGTTGATTACAGGTTGAGGTACAGGTTGGTAAATGGCTGATGCACTTGTTTATGGTACAAATTGATTACAAGTTGAGGTACAGGTTGGTGCATGGTTGATTCACTTGTTTATGGTATAGGTTGATTACAGGTTGAGGTACAGGTTGATGCATGGTTGATGCATGGTTCAGGTTTATTGGTACAGGTTTACAGTGGTATATCTCATGGTGATAGTGTGACAGTGGTTCCATCATTCTACTTCTACTTCAGGGAAGTTGGATGGGGAAAGGACAGGTGGTTGTAGCCAGAGAACACTGGGGGTTGTAGCCTCCTTTTGGTTGTAGCCAGACAATTGAGGAGTTGGAGCTTCCCTCGGGTTGTAGCTTGAGAAACTAGGGGGTTGGAGCCTCCTTCTAGTTGCAGCTAGAAAACAAGGGAAGTTGGTGCTTCCAATGAATGTAATTCTTCAGGACATATAAGAAAAAATATTCTTTGGTTTTCTCCCACTTTGGGTTTCCACATAAAACACTGGTGTATTGTGTATGTGTATGATTGTTCATTTGTTCATTGCTTATTTACTCTGCAATTATTGGATGATAATGATTCATTGATATAACACTTGGATTATATGGTTTAAAAGGATTAAATTTCTCTATTACTGATTCACCCCCCCTCTCAATAATCCAACAATTGGTATCAGAGCAGGTTCCTTAAGGAAACAGTTTAACCACTGGAAGGAGATCATGGATTATTCTAAGAATGGAGTACCAATGTTTAATGGTCAGAATGGTTTTGAGTATGAGATGTGGAGCATAAGGACAAAAGTATTTTTACAAGCACATGGACATTATATTTGGCTATCAGTTGTTACAGGATATGATAGTTCAAAAAGGACAAAGACTACAGCCAAGAAGGAATTGAGGAAGAATAATAAAATAGCAATGGATTTCATCTGGGAAGGATTACCTAATCTGGTAAGAGAAAAGGTTGGTAAATTTTCATTAGCAAAAGAACTTTGGGATAAGTTACATGACATATATTCTTCACCCATCACAGATTCAAAAAATTTCAAAGAAGATGCAAATACAAATCAAGAAGAATTATGTTCACCATGTCAAGAAGATTCAAAAGATGAAGAGTACATAATCACCAGAGGTATGTTGTTTTGTGTTAATTGTGAAAAACGTGGACATCTTGAAATAGAATTCCATGAAGGAAATGAGACATGAAAAATAATTGAAAAGGAAGAAAATTATGAAGAAGAATTGATTAGTGCTTTAGATGAACTAAGAGAAGAAAACAATTCACTGAAGAAATAATTAATGAAACAAAAGGAAAGTGTTCACATTTTTGAAGAATCCCAACAGGTCATCGATAACTTAAGAAACCAGATAGAAGAAGCCAAAAAGAATGAAGAAAATATCGAATATCAAAAGTAGTGTTTGGAAACCAACATAGCAGCACAGAAGGAAGAAGCATAAATTAGAGAGAAGATATTGACAAACCATCTTAAGGAAAGGACTAACAATCTAAACCAGCTTGAGGCAGAGTTTGGTCAAGAAGAGAAAGGACTTGAAGAAGAAATAATCACATTAAAAATTCATCTTGAAGAAGAGAAAATAATAGACGAAGTCATGAAGTCTCAGATAATGAAGAAAGAAGAATAAGTTGAGAAGCTTGAAGAAGAAGTTGTCACATTGAGAAGTAAATTCGTCAAGCTCAACAAGAACATTGAAGAGATAGAAACATCCACATCATTTATAGAGAATGAAGAGAAGCACTCTAGGTTGCTAGAAAAGAAGAATGAAGAAAATAGAAAGAGTTATGCAGAAGTACTCAAAGGAAGGAATCATGGTCAACCAGAATCTAAGAAAACTATTGAAGATACATCTTCAAGGAGACCATCCATGTTCAAGACACAAAAAAGCTTCAATCATGATCATGATCAGTCAAGACAAAAATTCAGAAGGACAACGCCACAAAGAAGATCATTCAATCCCAGGTATGCAAATTTATTTTATGGTCATTACTTTTATTGTACTAACTTTGGAAATAAGGTTGCAGATTGCAGGGATTATAAAAGAAATGTTCAAGCAAGAAGTGCCTATGTGGTTGCACGTAACATTGAGTGTTACAAATGTCATAACTATGGACACATAGTCAATGATTGTAGAAGCATGATCGATACTTCCATGAAAGAGAATATTGATATCATATATAAGAAAGTATGGATAAGAAAATAGGAAGAATAGGTAAACAAAGACCAGGTACCCGAGATCACAAGATTGGAAATAAAACGAGATGAAAAAAATTCTATAGAGAAAAAGAAAGATGTCAGATAAAGAAAGGTTTGGAAAATAACTGAAAGAAAGGAAGGGCAAGTAAATAAGGAACAGGTTCAAGAGATTGTACTTTGAGGCATTGTAGTGAAAGATGAATCCACAGACAGAAAGAAAGAAGTCAAATATCAGAGAGATAATGAATCTACCCATGAAGATGATGATGAATCTACCAATGAAGATGATGATGAATATACATCAGAGAAGGAATTGTTCGAAGTGATCCGCCTTAGAGACTCCCAAGTAATATGAATATTAGACAAGGGGAGTCTATGTGATAGTTGTGACAGACCAAAGAACCATCCTTCGAGCAGCTTGCAGAGTTTGAGAAGACATATTTAGAGCAATCAGTTAGCAGAAGTATAGTTTGATAGTATAAAGATAAATGGGTTAACATTATGGATAGTTGCGCAAGTAGAGTCTTGGACAGTATGGACAGATATGGATTTGTAAGAACACTTAGCAGGTTTGGATAGATAAATGATAGTGGACGAGAGCATGGATTCATAGATTGGTTCAGAGAGTGGTTCAAAGACAAAGGAACATTATCGTAATGGATGATAATTACCCATGAAATGGCTCAAACAATGCTAATGGATTAAAAATTGACAGATATTTTTTGGACACAGACAGTGCATACAACATTTCACATTCAAAATATAGTAATTCTCAAAAACAACACTGACAAAACTACCTACGAGCTATGGAAAGGAAGACCAGCAAAAGTGAAGCACTTCAGAGTTTTTGGAAGAAAATGCTACATCAAAAGAGAATATGGAAGAATGGGAAAGTTAGACTCTCATGTGAACAAAGGAGTACTTGTTGGTTACTCAAGTACAAGGAAAGCATACAATTGTTACAATCTGAGATTGAACAAAATTGTGGAAAGCGTCAACATAGCAATTAATGAAAAAGGTAGACTAGAATCAAAGGAAGAAGAAAATGAATCAATGGAACAACCTTTTGAATAAGAAGTAGAAGATGAAAAGGAAGTAGAAGAGGAATATGAAGAGAATCTGACAAAAACAGAAGCGCAAGTTCAACAAGTGTCTCCAAAGACACCCAGTAAATGAGTACAGAATAATCATCCTTCAGATCAGATTATCGGAAACAAAGATGCATGAGTTGAGACGAGAAGAAGAATCCATTCACTGGAACAAACACACATAACACTCTTATCTACAATTGAACCAAACTGTTTTGAAGGAGCCAACAAGGATGAATTTTTGGAATAAGGCCATGGATGAAGAATTGGATCAAATAGAGAACATGACACTTGGGAATTGGTTCCAATACCAAAAAGTAAGAATGTGATCGGCACAAAATGGGTTTTTAGGAATAAATTAAATGAATATGGACAAGTTACAAGGAACAAAGATAGATTTGTATGAAAATTATATGCACAGATTGAAGGAATCGACTTTGAAGAGACCATTTCCCCAGTTGGTAGAATGGAAGAAATCTGTTTTCTTTTAGCCTATGCATGCTCCAAAAATGTTAATGTATATCAGATGGACATAAAAACAACTTTTCTGAATGGGGAACTTGAATAAGAAGTCTACATTAAACAACCAGAAGGATTTCAGTTGTCATAGAACACAGATTATGTGTGTAAATTAAAGAAGGACTTGTATGGTCTAAAACAAGCTCCTAGAGCATGGTACTCCAGACTAGATAAGTATCTGCAGTAGGCAGGGTTCAAAAAAGGAAGTGCAGATAGAAACCTCTACATCAAGGTAAGTCAAGGTAATATTTTATTAATTGAAGTTTATGTTGATGATATTATTTTTGGTAGTGATGATGATAGGTAAAGCTAGAAATTTGCAAAAGATATGCAGAAATAATTTGAAATGTCACTACTTGGAGAACTATCCTTCTTTTTGGGACTTCATATACATCAAAGCAACCAAGGAATTTTTATTTCTCAAACCAAGTATATCAGATAAATGCTAAAGAGGTTCGGAATGGAAGATTGCAAACCAGTTATCACTCCCATTAAAACCAGTTTCAAGTTGAGCAAAGATGATGATTCAAAGTCTACAGATCAAAGGCAGTACAGGTCAATGATTGGCAGCCTATTGTATGTGACAACATCCAGACCAGATGTAATGTAGGCAGTTGGACAGGTGGCACAATTTCAAGCAACACCAAAGGAATCACATGTATTATCAGTGAAGAGGATTTTCAGATATCTCAAAGGAACAGAAGAGTTTGGGCTATGGTATCCAAAAGGAAAGGCTCTATCACTGATTGCCTACACAGACGCAGATTGGGAAGATTGTATTGATGACCGACGAAGCACTAGTGGAGCAGCGTTCTACTTGGGTGAGTGTTTAGTCTCATGGCTAAGCAAGAAACAATCATTAGTATCTCTATCTACAGCTGAGGTAGAGTATATTGCAGCAACAACATGTTGTACACAGGTTCTTTGGATGAAACAAACTTTGACAGATATATAGGTTGAGTATGATGAGCCCATTCCAATATATTGTGATCATACAAGCGCCATCAGTATCTAAAAAAAACTGGTGATGCACTCCAAGACGAAGAACATTCCAATCAAGTATCACTTTCTACGGGAACAGGTTACAGAAAAGAACATCAGAGTTGAGTATGTGGGCACAAAAGAACAAGTGGCAGACATCTTTACAAAACCACTTCCAGGGGAAGCCTTTAAATATCTTTGCCAAAGACTTGGAGTTATTTCTACTCCAAAATGAATTATTTTTTAATGATTTTTGAATGCTTGTCTTATATGTCTTAGTTGTACACGAGGAAGCACAATAAGAAGACAGTTCAGTCAGGGGGAGTAGCCCTGGATGGAAAGATACCTTTTCCATTGATGACAAAGGGGGAGAAATTTATCAGATGCAGAGGACAGAGGCATGGTTCCAGGGGGAGCAGATTTATCAGATGCAGAGGATAGAGGCATGGTTCCAGGGGGAGAAAATTTATCAGATGCAGAGGACAGAGGCATGGTTCCAAGGGGAGCATGAGTGATATGATTTCAGTATTGCATCAGAGTGTTTCCATCAATGCCAAAGGGGGATATTGTTGATTAAGGTTGGTTTTCATTGATGTCAACCCTTGAAGAAATCCCTACAGCACAAAGGTTTGGGTAATGGACCCAAGATTGTTTGATGTAAAGATGACTCATTATTTTCTTGTCATGGTTGATAAGAAGTAAATATGGATGAACTCCAAATTGGTCCCCTTATGGTGAAAGCCCTCACGGGAAGACGCTTTGTGGAGCAAGAGAACCCATGCCTAATTGTGGAATAATGAGTTGAAGGATAGTGAATTTGTCAAGGACACTATCCTAGATGGATAGTGCTTGTCATGCCATTTCTGGTGTGTTGAGTACTCAACACACCCTAAAAGTTCTATGACCATTTCTTTTTGGGTACCGCCCTATATTTTACTTTTGACTTTTTTGCCTCGATATGAAATTGATACTTCGCTTATCTTATATGTTTCATGTTTTAATTTATTGAATTTCACTTAAACATACAACAAATAATCATCTTAACTCTAAAGAGACTTAACAACTACTCAAGGAATCGATGACCAAGAATTTTCCCCGACTTGCTTCAAAAGTTCGACATCGGTAAAAGTTAAAGGTAACGAAAATCATCTAAGGAATCAAAATAGCTCCAAGGAAGCATTAATCGATATCGAATCAAAATAACTCCAAGGAAGCATTAATCGATATTGAAAATTTTACAAAGGGAAAATATTAACAAAATCATGGCATAACAATAACAATCACAAGAATCTAATCATTTATGTGAAAATACTTGAATAAGAAGACACACTTAATTCACATCTGAAAGAACATGATACATTCAAACACTTTCATTTTTTTATATACAATCAAAACCCCTCCAGGCTTGGTTTACATATGAATGGACAACCCCGATGTCCCTGTTATTGTTGAAATTTCATCTGCAAATGGTTAGAATAATCCAACATCGTCAAATAGTTATGAGGTCACCCATGGACCAAAATTACCACAAAAGCATTTCCAAAAGGTCCAAAATAATACAACTAGTGATAAAATTAAAGTGCTTTATGACTATACAGGGCGCACATGCACATGCACAAAAATGCAGGAAAAGAACACATGCGCCCGATGCATGACTATGGTCACTAAAAGCCGCACACATCTAAGAATGGTGCATTTATGAGATTGGTCAGCCTCCCACCCACTTCTGGTTCAACTTCCAAGTTGATTTGACACTCAAATCTCGACTGGATCTGACTGGGTGACTGGTCAAAGACCTAAAAATGCCCTAATTAGCCTCTTTTCACACTACAAGTTGGTTTCACAATACCTCAAAGAGGTGCTATAAAACAAGGCCATGGGTGCACTTCATTTTTAAGGAATTCAATAGCAAAGTTATGCTGCTACTATTCTCTTGAGGAATCATTTATTCTCATCAAGAGTATACTAGCACCATTACATTGGGCAATCCATCTCACCCCTTGAGTGGATTAGCTTGGAATTCTTTCACCATTTTCATTCAAAGTTGTAAGAAGAGCTTATTTGTGGGGGTCCATGTTATCCACATTTTTGGTCATCGGGATGATGTCATGATAATGTCATGATGATGGAGGATCAAACTCTTCACTAAGAACAATTTCCTGGGAAAAGTTACACTTGTCTGTTTCCAGAAATCATATTTTTGGAGATGTTCGCAGGCTACCTATATATTCTCCTGCAAGAATTCCTGATTCTCGCAGGCTGCATTCAGCTGGGGTGCGAACTTCTCGCACTGTACTCATTGTTAGGGTGTGAACATGTTCTTAAAGAAGGAAAAAGATAAAAATCTTGAACCTTCTAGAAGGGAATCTTCTAGAAGGGTGAGTTGGCGTTCGAATGGTTGTTCAAGTACTGGCATTCCAGATATCTTGGGATCATTCCCTATCCAAGTAACTAATCTATCTTCTCCTATATATTGAGGAGATTGCTCATGGAAAAGGTTATAAGCAAACTAGCAAGAGATTGATTGGAGAATTAGTGCAAGACTGTATGGAGGACTGATGCTACAGCAGCTAGAGACAACAGCAAGGTCATCATATGTGGTTGATTTTCTTCATGCATGAGCAAGTGTGTGTGTGTCAGAACTAGGAGCCATCGAAAGGAGACCTATGACATCAAGGCTCAGGTTGTAAGTTTCACTTTCAATTAATTCAATACAGAAATATGTCCCTTTCCCATAAAGATGATGTCACTTTATTACATAATTCCTTGATCATATGTATAGACTAGCCATTGAATATATTAATCTTCCTTTACTTCGATTGGTTTGTACTGTGGTGATCTGAACGGTGCAAGAGAATTGGAGCGAATCTTGGAACAACAGAGATATAAGGAAAGCGTTCATAAGGTATGTCCACAATCCTTACTTCTTAATTCATTCAATAGGTTAGGTCTAGGGAAACTGTATTATTCTGTCCTGTTTTGTTCTAGATCCAGGTGGATCTAGGGAGATCAGTATGTGTCCGCACTCATGGATTTATCTTGAAACAGTCCAAGAGCCCTCCCTTGTAGGAAGAAGGGACTCATAGTCCTCTTTCTTCTTGGTGCTTTCTTTCACTGATATAAACCTTACCATTGGTGACATGAGTCTTATTGTTTTTTTTGTTCTTATGTCCCTATGCTCACTAGTTTAGTTGTTATTTTATTTCTTAGTTTAATTCTTAGTGGTTCTTTTATATTTCTTTCTCTAACCCTTTTCCTTACAGTTGTCCTTCTTAGAAAACCCAACTAAGCTTGTAAGCACCTTTTTTTTGTTCATCTAAATGGAAAAAGAGGCGCAACAGATTGGCGACTCCACTGAGGAAAGGTATCAATTTCCTACCCCATTTGGGTTTTATAGCTCTTATTTTGGTTTATTTAACCTGTAGGAGCATTAACCGACCCAAGACAACCTGCAAAACATCCAATTCCAAGTTGAATTAAGAGAATTCCATCCGGAATTTTCTTCACGACCGTGTGTTTGTTGTGCATGGATTTATTGGCCCATAGACGTGCATCGTGCGCACATGTGATTAAGTCACAGTTTTTTTCTGCACACCTGCACCCAAAATCTCATTTCAGTCTACACACAGGCGCTCAGTGTGCCTCTATCTACACTGAGACCCGTGCACCTGTGCAAAAAAATACACATTGTAAGGTTTTTTAAGATTTGGGGAAGGCCCCTAGCCTTCTTAAAAGTGATTTCATGCATGTTGTAAGCTGCACCACACTTATTTCCCTCTTCATATAAATGGATTAGTCAAAAACACATAGGCACTTAGGGGGTTTAAAATCATTATTTCCTCTTTTTCTTTCATTTTTCCACATGGATGGCTTGCTTTGACTAAAAGTATAACTTGGAATCATTTGAAATCACATAAAACTTGCATTGGGAATAGAAGTTGAATAACAAACGCTTAGTATGCTCTTCTCTCACGCTTCCAAGCGACCTTGAGAATTAGAAAAAGATTGTAGGACAATTTCATCTCCCTTAAAAAGACTAAAACCTTTAGGAGAGGACAAAAGCACCTCTCGAGACTCCTCTTAGTTTATATTTCAAACACATCTTAATATTGTAACGAGCCCATACATGCCCACATGCTACAAAGATAGGATAGTGTTGAAATTTACTTTCTTAGATTAAATCACTAGGGAAGTTTAAAGGTTTTGTAATGGGCCCATAAATGCCCACATGATCACAATCTAGGATAGTTTCAAAGATTTTCTTAGATTAAATCACAATAGGGAGTTAAAGGAATAGTAAAGGACCCACTTGTCCACATGCTAGTTTCCTAGGGACTTTTGAATTACGCAAGGTTGTACCAAAGGCACTTAGTTAATTAGGTAATCAACACTTGTAAAGACCAAGTGAAGTCCACATGCAAAAAGGTGACACCTAATTCATTAAAACATCGGCACACTTTCACTCATTCACACACAAAAGTCACTTATCACTCACATAGTTTCTTCTCAAAATGTGGAGGTCAAAGTAAGTTTCCTCCAAAGGGATTCTGAAACACCCCACCCTTTTCTTGACGAAACTATCCACTACCATTTAATTTCAATGAGGTTGGTTCACACCCCCAATCTCTCAAACAACCACATCTAAATTTTTTCTAAAAAATCACTAAGTTTTCCTCCACAAGAGGTGCCAAAATAAATTTTTAGTCTAGGTAGGATTTCAGAGATAGGCATCCAAATAACTCCCCATTATCTGGTTCTCACATTCTCAAAACAATAGAAGTTGTCAAATAGGGAACTGAAAATCCTCCAAGTCAAGTGTTCCTAACACCATAAGGCAGGGATATACCCATGAAGGGTTGAAGGCCAAGGTCCATTTGTTCTGTGTGTCCCCCCTTGAGGCACCCACCTCTTGGACGGGATCCAGCCCATGATCCATTTCTTAGGCTGAAAATCTAAATGCCGCACTTTGACCGAGGTACCTAGTGACCAAATTTTAGGACATCTACCCAGGTGGAAATTGTGGGCTGCAATTGTAACTTGATCATATTTTGTGTGGCTATTGGGAAATATTGCTAGCTCTTTCGGGATATGCCCCCTTTACCCCTCATTATAACTGACTATTTCATCCTTCACTAGTTTCTCTTCCAGTGAATTTAGACCCCACTGTTGAGTACTATTGGAAGGTCCAGTGCTATTTGAGAGGAAGGACGTTACGTCTTTTAGGACACGAGAATTTGTTTTCTTTTGATTCCATATGTGGACCAAACCCACTTATCCACATGTATGCTTCTTTTTCAAAACACTTTATGTATGATGCACTTCTGATTACATTTTTGATTTAGATATATATTGCGTAAAGTTCAAAATTTGCAACAAAGGCTCTTGTTTATTTTTCTCTCATCACAAATTGCACACATCCACTGAGCTAGTTGGACATCATAGGGGACCCACAGAACCCCCATCATTCCAGATGCTTGATAAACCTCCATCCTATTCTAGGGGGAGTTCCTAGTATTGCAAACTCATTGACACCACCTTCACACACTCCTGTGAGTGCCACTGTCTTAGGATCAGCTTTTCTTAGTTCCACATTACTTAGGTCCACTTCCCAAGTCCCTCCATCCACTCGCTCTCCTTTACATGGAAGCAGGGGGCCAAATTCCTCTCAAGGAGGAAGTACCAACCCACCTAGCCCCCCTCAAGGGTCAGGTTCACAGAACACTCACACCATGGCTGGAACTAATCCTTCGCCCCCACTACAGATGCCATATTTGGTCTCTCTTAACATACCATATATAATCAAACTCACAAATGATCCTATATTGCATGACCCCACATGGCCTGCAATGCCTACCAAACTACCTTCAGACATCTCCAAGTTTGAAGGAAAGGCAGGAGATGACCCTGCCAACCATGTCATGACTTTCCACCTATGGTGCTCTTCCAACAACATTATGGATGATTCCATCAGACTACGATTATTTCAACACACACTCACTGGCCCATTAGCCAAATGGTATGTAGACGAAAAATCGGGGTCCCATGCAACTTTCGAGTCCTTAGCCAATGCATTTTTTACCTTCTTCCAATTACCAATCCACCACGACAATGGTCTTGAACTACTCTCTAATTTCAAACAAACCTCAGCCACACATATCACTGATCACATTCACGAGTGGCATAGACGACTTAGTTTGTGCAAAGCCGAAACCACAAAACAACAGTGTTGCGACTAGTTTCTCAGATCACTTGTCTCTCTCCTCGGTAAAGATGTAGCTTCCACCTTCCCTCAATCAGAAGAAGTCATCAATAAGGCTCAACAATATGACCTCATCTATTCACAATCAGGGTACTTATAAACAGTACTTCCTAATCTCTCAAAACCTGTTCCATTCAGTCAAGACAAACTTGGGATGTCTCACTCAGTAGACGGATTGATTGGTAATACCACACACCACAGTCCTCAACCCTAACCACCACCAATGTATGGCACACCTCAATATCCACCAGCATATGGGATAACCTCTTATTACCCCCCACCCCCTTATCAATAGCCATACCCGGTTTCTATTCCTCCACCCATCAGTGGGCCATCGTCGGCACCCCCAATACACCCACCTATCCAAACAAATTCTGGTACCCCCTCTACCTCAGCTTATACTCTAAGTACTAGCGAAAGTGCCACGCCTTCCTACGTACCTTATGGATCACAACTCCCACAAAATCTGTACTTTCCATTCCCTGGTCCTCCACAACCCATGGCACCCCCACACCCTCACGCTGGGGTGAATTTTGTTCAACCCTCTCCCATTCAGAAATATCAAAATTTCGAACAGCTGAATATGGAAAATCCGACCCACCCGTTGAATAATTCCAAAAATAAAGGAAGAAATAGGAACAATAACAAACCAGGTCAAGGTGGGAATCAACCCCAAGATAACCAACCTACTGGGGGCAACCAGAACTAAGGGAATCAGAACTCCCAAGGGGGCAACAACAACAGGCGTCAAGGGAGAAATAACAATACTATTAAAACCACCTTCCCTTGTGCCCGTTGTGGATAGTTCGGTCATTATACTCATCATTTCCCCCAAATCGCTGATTTTAAACGGCTGAAAGAATCAGGCGGTCTACCACATCCTCCAGCACCGCATGCCCCTCAGCAAGCCCCACAACAATACATGTTACAACCCCCCCCCCAGCCGTGCTGCAGAATCCCATTCCACACCAAGGTGTGATGAACACCCAATAGGACACATAGCCTACCCCACCACAGTTGAGACAGTACCTCAATTCAAACAATCCTGCAGATCATACTATCCTCCTCACCAGTGAGGAAGAAATCCTTCTACAAACACGTAGTCGTCAATACCATGCACCCGTTGAGTCTCCTCCCATTCCCCTAGAAACAACCCCAACACCAACGGGACCCCCATTGGTAATTCCTTACCCTAATGTCGAATCACATCTTTGCATCCCATTGCGTAGGAATGTCCACAACCCCCAGGCTAGGCAAGCTCATAATTACAGTTTGGTCGATGACTTAGCACAATCCTCGGCTGCCATGTCAGTCTTAGAAGTCCTTCAAACTTGTCCCACTCAACAGAACTCATTTATTTCCGCCTTGGGAGAAATCGAGCCTGCGGATACTCAACTCATCACATTTTATCTCGACAATGGAGAACCTCATCTTCCCGCTCTAATCGCTTTTCAAATCCCAGTAAAAATTTGGAACATTACAGTTCATTGGTGCATCATCGATGAAGGTGCATCCACATGCATTATGTCCAAGTCTGTATGGAAAAAACTTGGTTCCCCCGAACTCATACCATCTGTCATTACCTTAAGATCTTATGACAAATGATCGTCTTCTCCTGAAGGGCTCTTCCAAAATGTCCCCGTAGAACTTGGGGGAACGACCATTCTAATCAACATTGAAGTCATCGATGCCCCACTCGATTATAATATCCTGTTCGGTCATAGCTACATGTACGCTATGAAGGCAGTTGCCACTTCCATCTTTTGAATGATGATGTTCCCCCATAATGAGAAGATCATTACCATTGACCAAGTCTCACATTACGAGCCTAACCCTTCTGCCAACATCGATAACATTCTCCCTCTCATCCACACGAGTTATGACGCATACCCACTCATCAAAATGGGTCCCAAAATTTTCAAAGACCCATCATTGTTAAGAACTTACCATGGTGCACCACCGCTCCTTCATCCTTCCAATCAAGTATGCATCGTATCATCCAATGGAACTGGCATAGAGCATACCCTTCCTCCTAGGGAGGCTTCTATCATATCTGACGTCCCACTAGTCGCAGAGCTCCCCCCTCATGAGCCTCCTGTGAACTCGTTGACTTCACCAGTCCACAATTTCACCTCTCCCCAAGGCCATATCCCAGTTTGGAAGACAGTTCCCCAAGCCATTACTCAAATCCCCTTATTTTACCCTCCACCAGGCGTACAAGATTTCCAAGTAGCCACAACACTTACCCTCCCTAATATGGTGTTAGCAATTCCAGTTTGGTATTTACATCTACCAGAGATGGTCCCTCAATCATCCCTTCCCCCCCAAATGGAAGGAATCCCAATGACGATTCCCATACTCACTCCGACCATACCCTCTACACCCCCACTCACTAACCTCCCTACCACAGTTGGGGGCAGGCGAAAGAAGAAGGAGCCCACAACTCCACTTCCCCCACATGTCCAACCTCCTAGCACGCTATGTGAGAAGGATGGACACAAAACCAAGAACTACCCATCTCTACCCGAGTTACAAAACCTGATTCCACTCAATCAAACACCATCAATGCCCACCACTGTAGCAAGTACTGTTGCTACTGCCCCTCACTCAAGAAGCAAAGGATTGTGAACCAAATTCACTTGTGCTATATGTTCAGAATATGGCCATAATACACACCATTGCCTAGCACTACCTCACTTCTGGCAGACATTAGTCGCAATATGCCAAAACTTCCAGAAGGCACCTAGTCTAGTTACGTCATCCTCACCAAACATCACTGACATCCATTATGTCACGACTTCAGTCAATGAACGTATGAGATTCCCTTGCTCTCTATGTGAATCCTTAGATCATTTTACATATCAATGTCCCATGATCATTGAATACAGGTGTTTGCACTCTTCTCGTCGCTGTGTGAGCAAAAAGTGAGTGCTTACATGCCTAGTTGGGCTCTGCTAGTCATGACAGTTGTATGGTAAAAAGTTAGAAAGAAAACAACAAAGCTATTAACAAGAATTAAACAAAAACTAAATGAAACTATGAGCATAGGAACAAA
>JASDQU010101403.1:58457-105485 GCA_032191745.1 Picea mariana | reverse complement strand
GCCCAGTGGGTGCAAAGCGCCTTGTAATTTTTTGGCCATTTTGTATAGTTTTGACCCTTTTGTTGTGCTGTGGAATTAACCTTGTGCCATGAATGACTGTTTTTCTGTGTTGATGATGCGGAGTTCTTGTCGCCCTGTGCGGACAAAATTTCAATGATAACAATAGGCAACGCCAAATGACCCTGATTCAAACCCTTATGCCCCCTACAAAATCGATGGTTGACCTTACCTCATCACTAGAGATTCTTCATATCATTCCTCCTAAACCAGAGACACTCCCTATTCCTTCGTGGTTCTTAGATCACTTATCCGAGGATTTACCCCCAAATCCCACCAAATTACCGCCCGATCTTCCATAGTGTCAACAAAATTGGGATGGCATTATGGACCCACCATCCATATCTAAGCCCTTTTTTCCCACTTTCCTTTTTTGGTATAGGAGCCCATAAGATCCATTTTATGAGCCATCTTCGGCCTCTTACATAGACATTTCCATTAGGTTATCATTTTCCCTTTTCCCCAGCGGAGCATCTTCCCATGACACACTCAGGTACGCCTACTCATGGTCAAAATTATCAAATAAATGCTTGTATGTTCGATTCTCTTCAGATATTGTTCACATCGGGTATTTTGTTTTTCATGTGTGCAGGTACTTGGTCATCATGCATTAGTGCCACCCCTTCAGGTATATAATCAACACTGGCATGTAATCATTCCCTCTGAATCTCAATTGCATCTCCAGTCACACCCTTTGACATTTGCCTCTAGGATCCCCATCTTCGGCTCTGCAGTACCGACACCTCCATTGCATCTTAGGTACTGTCACCTAGTAGCACTCTCCCCCACATGAGTTGTCTCATTCATAGAACCCTTTTTCACTTTGACACTCATGTTGTTTTTCAAACCCTTTAGGGATGGGAGTCTTAATAGTCTTACATCATGTCATGAATTAGCCACATACTCCTTCTCCTCATCTTGCTAGCTTTCCCAATGGACTCCCAGATTATATCTTCAAGGTTCTATTTTGACTGCACCTCTGCAGTATCATGAACCCTCCATTTTATCCACAATCAGTTTTCCCATCTATAAATTTCACTCCATTTCACCTACCTCATATAGAAACCCACCCATGGGGCCCCCACCCTCCACCAATTCTCCACGCAAATTGCACCCTAATTGGCCCAACCATATTACATTGGGGCACCCATTTCTGTATTTGTACACTCATCCCAAATTATTCTTTATTTATTTGGTAAATTGTAAAAAGCCTCTGTTTCTAGCATTTACATATCTTTTTGTCGTCCCCTTTGGCAACCTTCTTCCCTTTTTGGAAAATGCAACCCATGTCACCCTTGGTTGGCCACTCCTTATCATCTAACCTTGTTGACATCATCCATATACTCCAAGTATCCCACATGCCACTTACCTCTTCCCTCTGAGTTGGTTCACTTTGTCCCACCTCTGGCACACCTTATCCCACATCTTGTTGTCCCCAAGACACTCGACCTAGTTGAACGGTTGCAGCCACTTATACTTCACATATAACCCCAACCAAGGGAAGTCTTGAGTCTTCCTACATCTTGACTTCTTGCATGTACCTCCTCCAGTTCCTAACCTCACCTAGTAGATTTCATGAAGCCCTTTTCTTCTTGGAGTCGCGTCCCCCTTTTTGTAGACAACAGCACAGTTTCCAGAAGGGTGACAGTATCTTGACTCTCATTACCTTTCCAATGAGAGTCTCGGATGGCACAGGGAGAACCACAATTTCTCCCTGCTATCGTTGACCCCCGTAACATTTGACTTCAACACTTTCTCATGTTACGGTGGGTCTTACTTTGCGACTATTTCAGTTATTTCTTATATTTGTCGAAGACCTCTGAACTTGGCTGGGCTATCAATGCCTACAGAATCTGTGATATTTCTTACAGATGTCACTGCCTACTGTTCAGAGTATGTCCATCTACAAAATTATCTTCTTCCTTTATCTCGACCGCCCCCGAGGGCACTACAGTTGTCTACATCACCACACCATTCCTTTTTGAGTTAAATGACACGAGCATGGGGCATGCCCGCCTCATTTGTACACAGTGTATTTTTACACACCTTATGGAAGGTTGGGTTCTATAGGTTCCCTTCTCCCTCCAATGGGTAACTCTTGACAATCCCACAATCACTCTCTCTTACAATGAAACTCTCATTAGAAGAAACATTGATGAATTTTGGCTATATGTTTTCTCCTAACCTCATCCATCAGGGGGCATCTGTTATCTCTGAAATTTCGTCCGAAAATGGTTACAAGAATCTAGCATTGTCAAACAGTTATGAGGTCACCCATGGACCAAAATTACCACAAAATCATTTCCAAAAGGTCCAAAACTATACAACCAGTGATAAAATTAAAGAGCGCTATGACTACATAGGGCGCGCGCGCACATGCGCAAAACATAAACGCAATAAAAGCACACATGCGCCCGATGCGCGACTGTGGTCATTAAAAGCCACGCACATCTGAGAACGATGCATTTATGAGATTGTTCGACCTGCCACCCACTTCTGGTTTAGCTTCCAAGTTTATTTGATACTCAAATATCGACTGGATCTGACTGGGTGGATGGTCAAAGACCTAAAAATGCCCTAATTAACCTCTTTTCACACTACAAGCGGGTTGCATAATACCTCAAAGAGGTGCTATAAAACAAGGCCATGGGTGCACTTCATTTTTAAGGAAATCAATAGAAAATTTATGTTGCTACTATTCTCTTAAGGAATCCTCTATTCTCATCAAGAGTATACTAGCACCATTACATTGGGCAATCCATCTCACCCCTTGAGTGGATTATCTTGGAATTCTTTCACCATTTTCATTCAAAGTTGTAAGAAGAGCTTATATGTGGGGGTCCAAGAGCCCTCCCTTGGAGGAAGAAGGGACTCATAGTCCTCTTTCTTCTTAGTGTTTTCTTTCACTGATATAAACCTTACCATTGGTGACATGAGTCTTATTGTTTTTTTTGTTCTTATGTCCCTATGCTCACTAGTTTAGTTGTTCTTTTATATTTCTTTCTCTAACCCTTTTCCTTACAGCTGTCCTGCTTAGCAAACCCAACTAAGCTTGTAAGCACCTTTGTTTTGCTCATCTAGGTGGAAAAAGAGGCGCAACAGTCTCGTCTAACCAGCCTGCTCGCTGTAAGATTACAAAACCCTTACAAAAGAGAAAAAACACTAAAGGCGTCAAGCGACAGCTTCGGCTAGGTCATCACAGGTCGTTCATAGGAGTATTCGGGATCACGTAAGTATTAAAAATGATGGGTACTAGTGAGCTATGCAGGTACGCGTTAATGTTTTTGGTTTTTTTATGTCTTATCATAGGTTCCTTAATTTCTAAACTACCTCTACTTTGATTGCATGAAAAATCCTCCTGGCTACCGAACAGAGTTCGTCCTGTGACCCCGCCGAAGAACTGAAAGAAACACCAAAACTGAATCATCGAAGTGATGAAGTATATCGGACTCCCCGAGTTCGGCACCCCCGATAAGTTTATTGACCTAAGTGAAGCGGTCAAGTTATACGCCGAGCAGGATTCACTTTGGATCGAATAATTCGCAAAAGTAACCAATGCAAGGCCAGGGCAAGTACAACAATTCCCAGAACATCCAAGTAGAGCCCAAACCATGCTTCAGCAATTGAACTTCAGTCTAGCAAAGTACCAGGCACATGTGGCCAAGATCAGAGGGATATATGCAGCTCCAATGGAAAAACACAGATTTCTGTGGGCCAATACTTGTGAAGAACTGTTTATCAGCTGGTCTGACTATGAAAGAAGTCACCCTTTTCAAGAAACATCTCAGGTGAACTATTGAATAATTGTTAGATGATAGCACCACGTGGCGATTTTTGTTTGGCTCAAACTATATTTATCCATTAATTACAGTTAAACTTTATATTATAAATAGATACATCGACCAATTAGTCAAGGGTCGATGGTTGTTGTAAGAACTCTTTCTTTTTGGTTGTTGATAATTATTTTGAGACTGCTATGAATTGAGAAGTACTTCTGGACCAAAGATAAGAAATTTTCATCAGATGTATGTGATTAGAGTTGGAGAAGAATTACTTCCTTTCCTATTCCATGAATGATGCAGTAAATGAGTAAGAGAAATTAATTTTGTTGTCAAGTTATTTGGTGCAATGTTTTGATGTTCTTTGCTTTAATGGTTAAGATAAATCGTTGTGTTGTTATGTGATGAATGATATGGTAGATGAATTATTTTTCTTACCATGATCTTGATTACATATGTATTTTCTTTATATTAATTAGTTTCTCTCAGACAGTAATTGGATGCTCATTTGGTTAATGTAATATTACTAGGCCCTTCGGTATAGAATCATTGTTTGCATGTTTGAGCAGCGGGTTATCCCACAATTGACCTCTTCCCAATAGTTAAAACTTTGTCCTGTTATTTGTCAAGTTGGTTTATACTGGCTTTCATCTATCACACCAGCCCCACCCAAGAGAAATATAGAAAATAGAACCATCCTAACTAAAGGAAGAGCCTTCACAAGAAAACATAAAGCCCAATGATAAATCGACTGGATCACAAGATCTGGAGAACCATTCCATCTTAAATGATGCAGAGTCTAATTGGGCCTCGGTGGCGGGTTTGGTTCCTACTGTTGAGTCAGGGGATTTAGGTCCCATCAACAGAATTGGCGCTAGAAGGAGGGCCTGAGAATGAATGGATGAGTATATAATTTATATAGTATTTCGAACAACCTACAGATTCATAACAGTCCACATGCATGGCTAGTCATTCAATAGATAGCCCACATTTACTGAGTACTCACAAAGAGGGTAACTCACCCCAGCCCGAGAAAGAATCTTTTCACCCTGAATGATCAAAATCTGGACCAGGAGTCAAATTTTAGCCCAAAAATCAACGTTCTCGGAATTGCCTCAAATCGGACGTGAGCGTAGCCCTCGTCGTCATGAATCCAACGCAATTCATTTCGTCTCAAACGGACGTCGGGAACAAAATATATAGCGATCTGTTCGGAAAGTCAAACAGGTAAAAAAAGTGCTGACTGGGTAGTCCGTACAGTCCGTACGGCCACGTGGCAGGGACGTACCATCATGATGATGTGGCATATTTTCATTGATCGGTTGTTGGCGAATATGGTATTGACACGTGTCCGGATTGTTGGCAAATGGGATGAGGACACGTGGCCCAATCTGGAGGTGCCATGTGTCCCCTTCAATTTTATTTAAATGGTTATGTAAAATTATGGGGAGTCCGTGGGGTTCAACCCCTGGACCTCCCCCAACACCAATGACTTCATAACACTCCGCTAGCCACCTTTCCCGCCGTTGTTCCTTGAATATGAAGTGGACGTGCTATTATTTAAAGTTGTGTATTGTAATAGTTGGAAAGGGGGGACGGGCCGGGGCTAAGCCCCAACCCATGGTCGCTTTGTGTTTCATATGACCCAACGTATAACCCGACCGGTTGGCGCGTACATTTTATTATATTGCATTGTATTTCAATACATAGTATTGTAATATGTTTTATATTTATGTGCGCGTGAAATTTAATGTGGTTTAAAACTATGGTTTATGCCATGTTTAATATGGCGCGCAGATATATTGGTTATACCATTGTGTAAATGTACACACGGTTATACATTTGTGCGGGTTTTATTATTAACCATTGGTTTATACCCAGAGCGCGCGTGGTTTAAAAATTGGTTTTCAAACGGGTTTTATAACCGTTAACCACCCTTTTGCCTAGAGCACGGTCACATGCGCCATATGCCCGAGGGTTTGGCGGTTGGGGGATGGAGGCACCCTAACCATCCTACAGTTTGCACAGTTATTCGGTTACGCGTGTGTGTTGGGTTTTTAACGCATTTTGGAGCGTGTTCCAGGTTCATGCACACAGAGGTGCGTTTTGTAGAGCCAGTTCCAACAAAGCTTGAAGGAGAAAAATGGAGGAGGCCTAACTTCTTCATCGTTTGGCCGATTGAGGTGCCGTAAAAGCCCAGCCAGGGGTTTTTGGACGTGCTGGATCCATTGGTGCCATTTTCACAGCCATTTGAAGACTTCTTCAGCAAGTTTTTCACCATTGAAGTTTCAAGAAGCTTCAGGGAGCTTGAAGCCCTCTTTGATCGAGGACATGGTTTGGTGAGCCTATGTCTGTTTTCTGTGATTTAAATATCATGTTTGGCTAATTGTTATGCTATGAACACATTGGGACAGGTTTCAGAGGCTTTTGAGGACTTTTACAGGTGTTTTTTCCAAAGAGAAGCTCAGGGAATCTTATGGCCACATGTAGAGGAGGTCATGCCCGGATAAGCCATGATCCGTTTTCAGAGTTGTATTAGTCATTTTTGGGGTTTTTATGTGTTCTGATCTCAATGGTGCAGTTTTTTTTTCCATTGGAGTTGAGCAGCAGCTTTTAAAAGAACTTTTGACTAATTAATCCTAGAGAGCCAAGTCCATTATGGAGGCTCAAGGAGATGTAGCCCAGAGGGGGGTGAACTCCTTTATCATCTTGTTCTTGTTGTGCGTTTGATAGTTTATTTGCTGCAAGTTGTGTTGCTGAGTATTTATTTCAAGTACATATTTAACCATCTAAAAGAACATTTGCTCACACATAAGCATTTACAAGCAGTTACATGAACTTAACACATAAGTTTATTTTGCATATTTATACACATGAAGCAAGGTCCTGTTAAAGTTTATTTTAATGAAGTAGGGGTGCTTGCATAGCATAACAAGTCAGCCTTCTATTTTCAGATCACTGAAATACCCTACGCCCTTCCTCACGTGGAAGTGAATCAATTTCGGAGAATCACTAGAGCCTACGCCCAGCAAATCAACGCATTGTCCTTAGCTCCTATGCTCCCTCGAAGAAAACAACAAAGTAGACTAGTGGTTAGCATTCCCGACGAAGTTTTCGTGCACTCCGTAGAAGACTTAATAGATTTTGTGATTGTCGAAATCCAAGAACCTCTTGATCTAATACCCGAGACACTAGTCGACAACGTCTTTGAGCCAAAAAATCTTTCGAAAGAAGAAGATCTCCACTTCGACTCTGAATATATGGAAGGGAACAGTGATCATGAGGAGGAAAAGGAAATCCCATTTCAGGACAACCAACCTTGGTTAGCCGGAGATGCTGTAGTCATCCCTGGATGAATACATAACCTGCCCCGACATCCGGAAAAGTTTCTCCCCAAGTACGATCATTAAAATTCAGGTTCACCTGAAGATCATATCAAGAATTTCATACTTTCTATCAAACTTATGAATGTTCAACATGAAGACGTAGTCTGCATACTTTTTCCCTACACGTTTGAAAATTCGGCTTCCATGTGGTATTTTAATTTTCCAGTAGGATCTATAACCAGCTGGACTAAGTTCCAAAAGGATTTCCTGGGCAAATTTGCAGAAGAAACTACTACAGGAGCCCTAATGGCCGAAATGTTCGCAGCCACCATGACCCCAAAAGAAAGGGTCAAAGATTCACAACCATCCTAAACAAATTTCAACCCGCGACGAAACCAACTCAAGAGTTGCAAATCGAGGTTTATGCCAACGCACTTCTGCCTTCTATTTTCATGTTCGTAAAAAGATCCGCCAAGCAAACCCTTGCAGAAAATTTTGAAGAGGCTAATATGGTATAATTATAGATGAAAGGATGTAAAGAAGGCCAGGCCTCTCTAGTGAAAAAAGAAAGCCAACCCCCTCCTAGGAGAGGACTCCTTTTTACTAGACCGTCGGGGAAACCAGCTGAACAAACTCCCAACAAGGGTAATGGAGATATAGAAGATCTACAATGCATGGTCAAGAAACTATCAAATGAGATTATAGACATGAAAAGAGCGCAGGGGAGGGAAACCAAGGCCAAAATCCCTATAAGCCTTTCTTTAAAAGAAACTAGCCTTTCAAAGCAATTGAACCTCCTCCAGCTAACTTAAACATTGACCTAGGGAATGTTGCATCTGATTCTTTTTGTACTTATCACCAAGATAACCACTCTAAAAGAGAATGTCCTCAATGGGTCCACTCCATAAATTTAATGGCCAATCATTTTCTGGATGAAGTCTCCCTAACCGAACAGTCAAGCAGTTCGGCCATGAATATTTTTGATCAGGAAGAAGCTGACCCACCACGAAACACAGCCATGCTGATATGGGACCTAGACATGATCGTGCCTTCAGATGACCTATTTGAGTCTTGGAAATAGCCCTCTAAAGTTTCAGTAATAAATACACGCAGTAAAGGTCAACCTAGCTCAAAAGATATCAACGCCACCCAAGCCTCGCAAAGTAAGTTAACTCCTGATCGCCCAAAATCGCCTTTCGCCCCTGGTAAAAAGCCTATAAGCATCCATACCCAGGAATATCCTAAACTGGATTACAATGTAGTCGAAGATTTGAAGAAGTTGAAAGCTAATATATCCGTTATGGACATATGTGTAATTCCTCTGCAGAAAGACTTTCTGTTGCAAGCTCTGAATTTGGTAGAAAACCCGACCACCGGCGATAATCAGAAGAAGAATCTACCCCCAACATATCTGGCGAGCAAGCCAACTGTAAACACCTACTCGGAAGGTAGGAAAGAGAGGCCTTTTGTACCACCTTTCCTTTTAACATTTGAAGTCTTCAATAGGAATCTTCACAATTGTCTGGTGGATTCCGGGGCGTCTTCTAATGTCATGCCCTTGGCCATTTGTAATAAATTAGGTGTTGTCCCTCTCAAAAGTAATAAGCATGCCATACAACTAGATAGGACCCAGGTCAAGGTCATGGGAGAACTCAAAGATGTGATGATCAGGATAGCAACACATCCTAATTTTGTGCAAGTGATTGATATCATTGTGGTGGATATCCCTGAGGCATATGGGCTATTATTGAGCCGAGATTGGTCTAAAAAGATAAATGGATATTTTAGTACAGACTAGGCAGACATTTGGCTACCAATGAAAGGACACGAGAACATGATTAGAATTGATAGGGAGAGATACTTGAAGCATACGATCACCAATCTGGAAACCCCAAATGAACCATCCTCTAGTGATTTCCCCATGTTGGGAAATTACTCTTGTGATTCACACTTCAGGAAATTTTCTCCCCTCGTGTCTAGTGTTTCGCTTATCCAAAACTCTGAGATCCCTTTCCAAGAGGAATCGTCAATGCCGATAGAATATTCTCTCTTCTTTCAAAACCTTGTGATAGGATGGGTGGAAGAAAAGGTCGAGAAACATAACATTAATGATGGTAGATAAAGAAATGATTGTCGTTACGTATTTGGACCCTCTATTTTGATGGATCCAAATCACAAGAAGGGTCAGAAGCAGGGTGCATCCTCATCGATCAGAGGGGTAAATGTCATTTCTTTTCCTGTAGACTAGAATTCGAGTGTACCAACAACACTGTCGAGTATGAAGCTCTAGTACAAGGGTTAAAGAAAGCCATAGATCTAGATGTCAAGGAATTAAAAGTTTTCATAGATTCTAAAATTATTGTTAGATAAGTGATAAATGCTATACATTTCAATTTGCCTCATCTTAAGAACTACCAGTAGGAGGTGCATAGGCTAATAGAACGCTTTGAGGCTTTCAATATCACTGCAATTCCTAGAGCAAAGAATTTTCTTGCTAACTCCTTGGCCACAGTTGCTTTTAGACTGTCACCTTTAGAATATTATGAAGCCCCTTGATTCACTATAGAACTGCTCTATAAGTCATTGGTACCTAATAACATTTCTAATGGGAAAGTCTTTGAGGGAGATGAACAGATCATAATCTTCTTAACCAATCAAGACAATTTCAAAGATCTCGCTATTGATGATGAAGAGTTCCAAGAGTGCTCAATAGAAACCGATCATCGGGAAGATCAACATATGGATAGATCAAAGGCCCACACAATCCCGAAGGGGATAGCTAATCTAGAAAATCTGTTTGATCTAAAGGAACGATTCAAAGGACCTAAAAATGCAAAGACTGGTAGCTCTTGTCCCCTCCATGAAACTATAAATCTTGGGACCCCATAGAACCCAAGGCATGTGAATCTTAGAAAAAATATATCTAAGGAAGAAAGGAAAGCCTACCTCAAATTATTTAGACAATACCAGGATGTCTTCTCATGGTCCTATAAGGATTTGAAAACGTATTATACCTGCATTATTCAACACACCATCCTGTTGAAACTCGAAGTCAAACCTTTCCAATAGAAGCTCTGAAAATATCACCCTTCCATAGAGCCTCTCATGTATTAGGAATTAAGGAAGCTCCTAGATGTGAAGATATTTTTCTAGGTTAGGCATTCCGCCTGGGTAGCGAATCTCATTCTGGTGAGGAAACAATCGGGAGAGATCCGACTATGCGTAGACTTTCAAAACCTCAACAGAGCTTCAGAAAAGGACAACTATCTCATCCCACCAATGGAGCAACTCCTACAGACCATATCAGCCTCGGATATTTTCTCTCTACTAGATGGTTTCTCAGGATATAACCAAGTGTTGGTTTCAGAGGAAGACCGATTAAAAACTACCTTCTGAACCAAATGGGGAACCTTCACTTACAAATGCATGCCTTTCAGCTTAATTAATGCAGAAGCGACCTTCCAAAGGGCCATGGATGTGGATTTTTGGGGAAATAAGTGTGTGGTAGTATATTTAGGTGACGTAACAGTGTATTCAAGGAATAGAGAAGAGCACATCCAACACTTAACTCAGATTTTTGAAAGATGCAGGAAATACGGTATATCACTGAATCCTAAGAAAACTATCTTCGGTGTCAAGGAAGGTAAGTTGTTAGGTCATATTATATCTCAAGAGGGGATTTGCATAGACCCTGAAAGGATTAAGGCCATAACTCAACTTTCGCTACCCCATAACAAGAAGGCCATGCAGTCCTTTTTCGGGAAAATCAATTTTGTAAGGAAATTCACTCCCGACTTCGTCGAAATCATCAAACCCTTACAAAAGATTATTTGCAAGGATTCTGAATTTAAGTGGGATGATGAACGAAAAGATGCTTTCAACAATATCAAAGCTTCCATATCCCAGGCCCCGGTGTTGCGAAGTCCTGATTTCAATATGGACTTTAACCTTTATACTTTCACTTTCGACCAATTGCTAGTTGCGGTTTTGAATCAGAAGGATGATGACAACAATGAAGCCCCGATGTCATTTGTGAGTACCAATATTCAAGGAGCTGAGCTCAATTAACCCACCATAGACAAGCAGGATTATGCAGTCTATAAGGTGGTAAATAATTTCAGGTCTTACATCCTCAAGAATCATACTAAGGTGATTGTGCCACACCCTACAATCTGATCCTTGTTTACCCAACAAGAAATGGGAGAAAGAAGAGGGAACTGGATGGAAGTATTCTAGGAATTTGATCTAGATATAAAACCCGCCAAGTTAGTAAAAGGACAAGGTTTGTGCAAGCTCACAGCCGAAGCCCAAGATCAAGTAAATGAAGATCTCAGGTGGGAAAATGAAATAGCATTATGGTGTGGTGAAGTAACATACATTTACCTAGGATGAGACTCCTGGTACAAGGATTTATCTTATCTACTACATCATGGGGCTTGTCCCGAAAGCCTCAACCCCAGAGAGAGAAGAGCCCTCAGATTAAAATCCGTGCAATATCGCCTTGTAAATTCGGTACTCTTTTGGATCAACTATGACGGGGTATTGGTGAGATGTCTCGAACATGAAGACACTGATAAAGTGTTAAAGGAACTCCATGATGGTCCCACCAGAGGAAATTTTGCAGGGAACACCACCGCTCATAAAATTCTGAGAGTCGGTTATTATTGGCCCACTTTGTTCAAGGACTCTCATACTTACGCTAGGAATTGTAAGACTTGTCAAATAAGTGTTGGCAAGGAGAAAAGGGCAGCAATCCCACTTCATCCTGTGACTATCTCTAGACCTTTTGAGCAGTGGGGGTTGGATATCATAGGAGAAATTATGCCTAGCTCTTCAAAAATGCATAAGTACATTCATTGCCACCAACTATTTCACAAAATGGGCAGAGGCCATTCCTCTGACTCATGTAAATGAGAAAATAGTGATCCAATTTTTAGAACAACAGTTGATCACAAGGTTTGGTGTCTCCTTTGTTCTGGTCTTTGATAATGCATCTTACTTCTCTTCTACCCTATTGACAGAGTTTTCTCTGGACAAAGGAATCATAATCAAGTACTCTACAAATTATTACCCTCAGGGAATCGGTGTGGCGGAATCAACCAATAAGAACCTGGTAAGGATACTAAAGAAGATGGTTACAGATAACCAAATAAATTGGCATAATCAACTTCATAATACCCTATGGGCCGATAGGTTCACACCCAAAGAATCCATAGGAAATTCCCCATACTTTTTAGTCTACGAGCAAGAAGCCATCCTCCCAAACGGGCTCTATCAGCCATCTCTTCAATTAGCCCAAGATTCTAATGAGGAACCATCATCAACCATGCAACAAAGAATCAACACTCTGCTCATGCTAGAAGAAGAGAGAGAAAAGGCTAAGTCAAAATTCTCAGCTCATCAACATATAGTAAAAAGATGGTTCGATAAGCATAAAGCTAAGGAAAAGAACTTTAAAGTAGGAGACTTAGTCCTGAAGTGGGATAGGGCAAATGAACCCAAAGGGAAACATTCCAAATTTTAGAGCCTATGGCTTGGGTCTTTCCAGGTGGCTGAGAAGATTGGGGTGGGTACTTATCAATTGCAAAATATGAGGGAGGAACCTTATGCCGTCCCAGTGAACGAACAAGCCCTAAAACAATACTTCCAATAATAAAACAAAAAACAACAAATATATATATATATATATATATATATATATATATATATATATATATATATATATATATATATATATATATATATATATATATATATATATATATATATATATATACACATATATAACTTTGGTTAATACAAATAAAATAAGTATCAGATATATCTACTTTGTGGAACAGAGATTCTGCATTCGCCTAGTGAATCGCCATTTGTTGAGTACTCAACACACCCTATATTTTACTTTTGATTGTTTTCGCCTCGGTATGAAACTGATACTTCACTTATCTTATATGTTTCATGTTTTAATTGATTGAAGTTCACTTAAACATACAATAAAGAATCATCTTAACTCTAAAGAGACTTAACAACTACTCAAGGAATCGACGACCCAGAATTTTCCCCGACTCGCTTCAAACGTTCGGCATCAGTAAAAGTTAAAGGTAGCAAAAATCGTCTGAGTAATCAAAATAGACGAGTGCCGACCTCCATTGGCATCAGCCGATGAGAGTGTTTCTTTCCTACAAATAGCCTCGGGAAGGATTTTTTCGAAGACTGATCCTTTCGATTTCGGCAGAAAAGTGTAATAGTAAGTGTCGCGCATAAATAAAAGTGACACTGTCGACCATCGAACTCATGAAACAAGTTCGGTATTGGAGATTCAAAACTGATTAATTTCCTGATATAATAATGACTCTGATGTCGCCCAGTATTAGCAGTCGTGGTGTCTAATCTTTTCTTAAAGTTCTTTTGATGTGAGCGAGATTCCAAGTATGATCCTTATCCACTATCCGAATGCCCTTTTATGATTAAATATTTTTAATGACCCGAGGTTGATAACTCCACGGAAGCATTAATCGATATCAAAAATTTTACAAAGGGAAAGTATTAACAAACTCACGGAATAACAATAACGATCACAAGAATCTAATAATTTATGCGAAAAAGACTTGAATAAGAAGACACGTTTAATTCACATCTGAAAGAACATGATACATTCAAACACTTTCATTTTTTTTAGATACAATCAAAACCCTGCCAGACTCGGTTTACATACGAATGGAAAACCCCGATGTCCCAGCTAACCGGCCCGGTCACCGTAAGATTACAAAACCCTTACAAAAGAGAAAAAACGCAAAAGGCGTCAAGCGGCAGCTTCGGCTAGGTCATCACAGGTCATTCATAGGAGTGTCTGAGATCACGTAAGTACTGAAATCTATGGGGACTAGCGAGCTACACAGGTATGCATTAATGTTTTCAGTTTCTTTATGTCTTATCATAGATTTATTAATCACTAAACTACCTCTACTTTGATTGTAGGAAAAATCCTCTCGGCTACCGAACAGAGTTCATCCTGTGACCCTGCCGAAGAACTGAAAGAAACACCGGAACTGAATCGTCGGAGCGATGAAGTATATCAGACTCCCCAAATTCGGCACCCTCGATAATTTTATTGACATGAGTGAAGTGATCAAGTTATACGCCGAGTAGGATTCACTATGGACCAAAGAATTCGAAAAGGTAACCGATGCAAGGCGAGGGCAAGTACAATAGTTCGTAGAAAATCTGATCAGAGCCCGAACCATGCTTTAGCAATTGAACTTCAGTCTATCAAAGTATCGAGTGTTGTCACATACCCACTACAACATAATAAAATTTTCGTTTTTCCTCAAGGGACAGAATCCCTGAAGTCCTACGGGGGTCTAGTGCAAGCTAGTTCTTCCCTGTTCACCTCCCTGTGATCGTGGGTTAGGATCACAAGCCAAACAAACCAGGTGCCTTTTCGTGTTTCGTGACTCAGCGATACAATTGAGTCAAATATTGAAGGTGGAATGGCGAGGGGGCTTCGGAATGAAATCTTGGCCGTATATCTAGGCGCATAGATTTTGGCTGTCCAGATCTACCCGCCGCTTAACGACAAAGCACTAGGTCCCTTTCTTTAGTCCCTAGTTCGATAGTACCACGTACGCGCCTAAATGCAGGCGCCTTTCACAACTTGTGACCTCGTGAGTCATGAGTCGAAGACCCTTGAATTTTCTTCACAAATCACCGATACCTGAGATCACGAAATGTGTATAGCTTCCTTCTGTCAGCGTCCTCTGCGCATGACCGCCGGCTAGGATAAACTCTAGCTCCTCTCGCTATTCGCTACTTCGTGAGTTCAACGGTTGAAATCTCGTTCCTCCCTTATGAAATCCTCCGAGACTTGAAAGTCAATGAAGGTTGACCTTCCCTTTGCACTGCTCGCAACTAGCCCCTTCGCGAGTTCTAGCATCGAATCTTGGCACCTTCCCTTCACGAACCCTCGAGAAGCGATATTTAATCTTCCCTCTCGCATTCTCACTACTCGTGACTTCGTAAGTCCAAGGGTTGAGCTCTCATTCCCTTCTCCCGCGAATCCCCGAGACACGAGAAGTTGATGGAACATTGACTCCCTTCTCTAGGTGATGCATGTCCATCCATCAATCACGCGGGCTCCACCTTGAAGTTTTTCCATGTGTGCTCTCGTGCTCGGCTCTCAACACCTCACTACTTGCGGCTTGGAGCACCCAACCTTTGGGCTCTTACCTTGCGAACCTCCGAGTTCACGAGATCCCTGTATCTCTGCCACCTATAATCCTTGGATGGATGGATCAGATCTTCTCATGGCTTCGCCACTCGTGACTTGGAGCATCCAACCTTTGGGCTCTTACCTTGCGAACCTCCGAGTTTGCGAGATCCCTGGATCTCTGCCACTTGTCCTCCTCATATGGATGGCTCAGATCCTCTCGTGGCTTCACCACTCGTGACTTGGAGCATCCAACCTTTGGGCTCTTACCTTGCAAACCTCTGAGTTCATGAGATCCCTGGATCTCCGCCACCTGTCCTCCTCGGATGGATGGCTCAGATCCTCTTTTTCCCCTATTCACGAGGGTTTAACCCTCATCTATCTCCCTATAGATCTAACGACTGTCGGGTTTTCTAGCTAAGATCTGACGGTTCAGATCGATCCCGATGTCGCGCCCTTTCCCACTGCTCCTTGGACGTGGATAAACCAATGGTCCAGATGCTCTCCTGGACCCTGGGGGTCTACGATTTTGATTTCCTCGCTATTCACGAAGATAGAGGAAAAAGGGTTAAGGAAATTAACACCCTCGTTTATTCCTTCGATTTAACGATCGTGAATGACCGCAGATCCCTCGACAGGATCTCATCCATTGATCAATACTTATCCCTACGCTGCTACTTCGGGATTTTAAGAGGGTCATTCCTCTTCGTACAGGGTTGCTAAGACTTGCAATTCAAGTCCTTTTTCCAGGTTCTTGGTAAACCTTTCCAAGGAGGGAATCTCTGTGAAGAGGTCTATTCCGAGGCATTCCTGGAGACAAATAAGGGGAAAACAAATTCCCAAGAACGGACTGGAATTCTGACTTGGTTCAACTTATGCATAATTAGATTCATTTATCAACATAAGCCATGTGTATTTTTTCTGTTATAAGCATATACAATTACTAGTACTGATCAAAATACCACACAGACCTTCTTATAATGAAAACATTCATAGTTTCACAGCTTATGATCATAATTATCAGAATACATATATTTCCAGATGCCAGAGGCAAAACACTTATCAGAAATAACACCAGGGTTAAGCAACTGCTGAGAGGGGTGCCCATTTCCACCCAACCGTAGGCTTAGTGACTCCCAGTGGATTTACCACTAGCCACCCCCAAGATGAGACCACGATGCTGTGAGACTACGTCTCCGTTTTCTAGTGACCAAGAGTGAAGGTTGCAATCCTTCCTCTCTGCTATCACTCACTCTGCGTGTTGCTAGAGTTCTCCCCTCACGCCTGCCCCTAATTGCTTCTACCCCATGCCTTACCCTCTTGCGAGGTTGCATGTGGCATGATTACCCTCACGTTGGTCAGGCCTGACGGCTCTATGGATAGGCGGTTCACCTCCCCATCCCTCATTAAGCCATCTGCCTACCAGCCTGTGAGTCATTTAATTCAGGGCCAGCGAGCTTCTTTTGGTTCTCCGGGCCAGTGGAGTCCAAATACGGTATTAATTCTCGGTGGAAGTTAACGCCACCTTTCTAGGTGCCTTCCACCGCCATCGTGGTCTCTTTTTCTGCACATCCCCTCTCAGCAGTCCTACAATAAAATTCATAATGTTATTCACATTCATTGACCTTTTCCTCAAGGTCCATTTACATCACATATTCACATTTATGAGTTTTCCATAGTTCTTGGTCAGTCCAGTTATTTTTACAAACTGGGGGAAACACGGTGTTACAATTCCCTCCCCCTTGAAAAGGAACATCGTCCTCGATGTTCTTATCTATTAACATGAATTGCATGTACAGAAGTAAACAAAATCGGATATGCCTGTCTCATGGCATTCTCCATTTCCCATGTAGCCTCATTTGGGCAAAAATGTTTCCACTACACCTTGACCTGTGCAATGGTTCAGTTCCAGAGTGGGGTTTCCTTTCTATCCAGTATGCATTGGGGTTCTGGTAGAAATTCTCCCTCTGGTTCCACCTGGATCACAGACCAGTCAATTATATGACTAGCATCGTGTACACATTTCTTCAGTAATGAAACATGGAAAACATTATGTTCTTTTATTGTGGGAGGAAGTGTTAGCCGATAGGCTACAGGTCCCACTTTATCTAGAACCTCAAAGGGTCCACAATACTGGGGTGCCAACTTGGCACAAGCTCCCATTTTTAGGGAACTCCTTCTGGGCTTAATTCTGAGATATACATGGTCTCCCATTTTGAACTCTCTTGGAGTTCTCTTTTGATCAGCATAACTTTTCTGTCGGTTCTGAGCGACCTTCAGATTTTTTTTTATCTAAGTCACTTGTTTTTCCATTTCTCTCAGCATGTCGGGTCCAAAAGAAATCCTATTTATAGGATTGCTCCAGCTGATTGGAGTATTACATGGCCTACCATAGAGAACCTCGAAGGGACTCATCTTTAAGGATGCTTGGTAGTCGTTATTGTAGGTGAATTCTACCAATGGCAGGTAGTCTTCCCATTTCCTGGGTTGATGCATTACATGCATCCTTAACATATCCTCTAATATTTGATTCACGCTTTCTGTCTGTCTGTCGGTTTGAGGGTGATAGGTGGTACTAAACAACAATTTGGTCTCTAAACCTGCCATCAGTGATTTCCAAAAATTTGAAGTAAATTTTGTGTCTCTGTCAGATATTATCTCTCTCGGCATATCGTGCAGTCAAAACACCTCTTTCATGAATATTTGGGCGATATCTATCGCCTTGCAAGTTGATTTGATGGGGATGAAATGAGAAAACTTGCTCAGTTTATCCACCACCACCATAATGGCATCATTATGTTTGGTTGAAGTTGGTAATCCAGTGACAAAATCCATGGAGATGGTTTCCCATTTCCATTCTGGGATGGGTAAAGGGTGTAATAGTCATGTTGGGTGTCAATGTTCTGCTTTAACCTGTTGGAACTCTATACATTGGGCGAAATATTTATCTATTTCTTTCTTCAATCCAGGCCAATAAAATTGTTTCCGGGTGGCAGTGATCATTTTCTGGTATCCTGGGTGACCAGTGTATGGTCTTTTATGTGGTTCATCCATGATGAACCTCTTCAAGTCGTCACGATTTGGAATGTACATTCTATCTCTGTAGGTGAGCAGACCTCCTTCGGTCATCTGGTAGCCTTTATATTTTACTCTAGCAGGTTCTTGTTGTAGGTACAGGGTCACAGTTTGAATGAAGGGATCTATTTCTTGTGCCTTTCTGACTCTGTTCTTGACATCTGTCTCGCAGGTACTCACCCCTTCCAGGTGAATTGTTCTCATGCTTCTGCTAAGGGAATTGGCCACCCTATTCTCCTTCCTTTTAATGTGTTTGATTTCAAAATCAAATTCGCTAAGGAGGGCCATCCATCTGGCTTGTCTAGCATTGAGCTTGGGTTGATCAAACAAATACCGTAATCCACAATGATCTGTCATAAGCACAAATTTTCTTTCCAAGAGGTAATGCCTCCACATTTTTAAGGCATGCATTATGGCAGCTAGTTCTAGATCATGAATCATATAGTTTACCTCATGTTCATTCAATTTTCGGGATTCATAGCAGATCACCTTTCCTTCCTGCATAAGGACTCCTCTGAGCCCTTCCTTACAGGCATCTGTGCACACAAGGAAGTCAGCTTCTAGGTCACCGATTTTCAACACGAGTGCATGGGTTAGTAGATGTTTCAAGGTTTGAAATCTTTCTTCACATTGCTGTGTCCACAGAAATTTTGTCCCCTTCTTCTGGAGGGCAGTGATTGGACAACCAATCTTGGAGAATCCTTTTATAAATCTCCTATATTATCCCGCCAATCCCATAAAGGATTTGATGTCTAAGACATCCTTTGGGGTACGCCATTCCATGATAGACCTGATCTTGTCAGGATCTACTGCTACCCCTTCCTCGGACAGAATATGTCCCAAGTAATGTATTTGCTTCTGAAAGAAGTCACATTTGTTGAATTTAGCATAGAGTTGATGCTCTCTTAGCACTTGCAGCACAAGTCTAAGATGCTCTTCGTGTTCTTCTCTATTCTTAGAGTAGATTAATATGTCATCAATAAAAACTAGTACAAATTTATCTAAAAATTTACTGAGTGCATTGTTCATTAAGCACATGAAAGTGGCAGGGGCATTGGTTAACCCAAATGGCACTACCACAAACTCATAGTGACCATACCATGTTCGGAAAGCAGTTTTATGGATGTCTTCACCCTTGATTCGGACTTGATGGTACCCCGACCTCAAGTCAATCTTTGAGAAAATAGACGCACCTCCCAACTGATCGAATAGATCATCGATCCTGGGCAAGGGGTACTTGTTCTTTATGGTTACCTTATTGATTTGTCTATAATATATACACAGTCTAAGGGTGCCATCCTTCTTTTTCACAAACATGATTGGTGCTCCCCATGGGGACACGTTGGGTCGAATATAACCCTTATCCATCATTTATTTCAATTGCAATTTGAGTTCCACTAACTCAGGTGTGCTCATTCGATAGGGTGTCCTAGACACTGGCACCACTCCAGGTGCGAGCTCTATCGAGAAGTCAATGTCTCTTCTCGGAGGTAGACCCGGTACCTCTTCTAGAAACACATATTTGTATTCTCTTAGGATAGGGTGATCGTCAGGGCTTGGTTTAGCACTTTCGATTGTTTCCAACACCTGTATCACATATAGGGGACATCCCTTTCGGCAATACTTTCTCATTTGTAGGGCTGATATTTGTCTCACCGAGACCAGTTTTCAGATCCCTTGGAGGGTTATCCTCTTTCCTTCTTTGCTCACACATTCTAAGGTTTTGTGGTAACAGTCCAGTTTGGCTTTATGGGCGGCCATCCAGTCCATACCAATCAATAGGTCATATGATCCCAGGGGTAATACATTAAGGGTTGCTTGGGTGGGGAATTCACCCAACATTAAATGGCAGGTTGGTATGACCTCTACTACCTTTCTTTTGGTGCTAGTGGCTAACTGTACCAGTCATGGCTTAGTTTGCTTCTGTGGCTATAGTTTACACTTATCAACAACTCTAGGGGCTATATAACTCAAATTTGAACCAAGGTCAATCAAAACAGACACTAGATGGTTGAAAACCATACCTTCTATTTCCACCACTGAAGCTTGGTGGTTAGCTTGGTTATTATCCAAGGTTGCATAAATCTATGGCACACTCCTTGCCACATCATTGACTATGGTAGCTTCCTGAATGTTATAAATTTTCCAACTGTTCTATTGTCGGTGTGGACAGTCTCTCAGGAGATGCTCTTCTCCACAACCCCAACATTTCAGAGGTTCTCTCTTTGGGTTATCAGTCTTCACTGGTACAGGTCCAACAGTTTTATTCTCATCTGATGATGGAAATTTCTGTTGGAGTACACTCCAGACTGGATAGTTCATTCTGGGGTTCTTCTTGTAGTTTTTAAATCCTGAGGATTTGATCCCCTTTTTCTAAAATCTCAAACCTCTCTTTTGTTTCTAGTTTTCACGAGACTCTGCCCGATGTCCATATTGTTCCTGACAATATGTTGCCTTTTGAATAGTGTCTTCTAAGGTCTTTGGCTCGTCGAATTCGATTCGGTTCCAGTATTCCTTGGGTAGCCCACTGATGAAGTGTTGCGCCTTCGCCTTCTCTGCTTTGATGTAGGGTACATATCTCAGTAAGTTGAGGAATTTATTGACATATTCCTCTACAATGAGTTGCCCCAGTTTGAGTTCATAAAACTCTTTAGCTTTCTCGTCAAAATATCTTTCCGACAAATACTTCTTCCGGAAGTACTTCTCAAACCGTTTCCAAGACAGGTCCTCCTCGCATACCCCTTTCATGTTCTTAAGATGTTCCCACCATATGGAAGCTTTTCCATTCAGATTGAAAGTGGCCACTCGGGCCTTCAAATTTTCTGAAAAATCATGGACTCTGAAATATTTCTTCAATCCAAGTAGCCAGGCCTCAGCTTTCTCTCCCTTCTTTATCTCACCGTCGAAGGAGGGTAGTTTGGCCTTTTTGAATTCCTCAAATTTATGACCCTTGGAAGTCTTTTGCTTCTTTTGTTTTCTTTGAGAATAGGAATTGGTCCTGCTGCTGGAAGAACCTTCTGAATCGCCAACTTCCTTCTCAGTGGAATCATCTGGCATTGGTCCTTTACCTCTGGGGTGGACCTTTCTTGAGGTGCTTCTCTCAGTGTGGCCACTGACGCGACCATGATTCTGCATCTCAGGTTCATGCTGCATTTGTCATTGTAGGTCAGATAAGCTCTGCAGTAAAACTGCATTAATTTCGGTTTTCTTTTCTTGTTCTTTCATCATCCTTTCATTGTCGGCCTTGAAGCTTTGTAGTTCAACCATGAGACTCCTCACAGTCTCGGCTAGGTCTGGAGGGGTTCCTATTGCTCTTCTTTCATCAGACTCTTCATCTCTGTTGTGGGAGCCTTCTCCCACCTCTTGGTGAGTCACCATACTCTACATCTGTAGATTCCCGCAGTTGATCGTTCGCTTGAGTGAAAAGACAAACGTTGGTTATTAGTCAAGATTTAAATACATTTTTATAATTTGCGCATAATTTATAATTCTTTCACATGCATACACAATCAGGTTCTCATTTTCCAAGTTTTTAATCCTGGACAAGAGAGTTAAGTTAAGGGGTCACTCCTCATAGGGGTGCTTCGAACGGAGCTTATGCGCAACTCGTTCATGAGCCCAATTAGGCTGAGTGTTGTAACCATGCTCTGATACCAATTTGTCACATACCCACTACAACGTAATAAATTTTTTGTTTTTCCTCAAGGGACAGAATCCCCAAAGTCCTACGGGGGTCTAGTGCAGGCTAGTTCTTCCCTGTTCACCTCCCTATGATCGTGGTTTAGGATCACAGGCCAAACAAACCAGGCGCCTTTTCGTGTTTCGTGAATCAGCGATACAATTGAGTCAAATCTTGGAGGTGGAATGGCGAGGGGGCTTCGGAATGAAATCCTGGCCATAGATCTGGGCACGCAGATTTTGGCTATCTAGATCTACTCGCCACTTAAGGACAAAGCACTAGCTCCCTTTATTTAGTCCCTAGTTCTATAGGACCACGTATGTGCCTAAATGCAGGCACCTTTCGCAACTCGCGACCTCGCGAGTCGTGAGTCGAAGACCCTCGAATTTTCTTCACAAATCACCGATACCCGAGATCACGAAATGGGTATATCTTCCTTCTGTCATCATCCTCTGTGCATGACCGCCGGCTAGGCTAAACTCTAGCTCCTCTCGCTATTCACCGCTTCATGAGTTCAACGGTTGAACTCTCGTTCCTCCCTTATGTGATCCTCTGAGACTTGAAAGTCAGCGAAGGTTGACCTTCCCTTCGCACTGCTCGCAACTCGCCCCTTCGCGAGTTGTAGCGTCAAATCTTGGCACCTTCCCTTCACAAACCCTCGAGAAGTGATATTTAATCTTCCCTCTCGCGTTCTCACTACTCGCGACTTCATAAGTCCAAGGGTTGAGCTCTCATGCCCTTCTCTCGTGAATCCCCGAGACACGAGAAGTCGACGAAGCATTGAATCCCTTCTCTAGGCGATGCGTGTCCATCTGTCAATCATGCGGGCCCCACCTTGAATTTTTTCCATGTGTGCTCTCTTGCTCGGCTCTCGGCACCTCGCTACTCGCGGCTTGGAGCACCCAACCTTTGGGATCTTACCTTGCGAACCTCCAAGTTCGCGAGATCCTTGGATCTCCGCCACCTGTCCTCCTCGGATGGACAGCTCAGATCCTCTCGTGGATTTTCCACTCGTGACTTGGAGCATCCAACCTTTGGGCTCTTACCTTGCGAACCTCCGAGTTCGCGAGATCCCTGGATCTCCACCACCTATCCTCCTCGGATGGACGGCTCATATCCTCTTGTGGCTTCGCCACTCGTGACTTGGAGCATCCAACCTTTGGGCTCTTACCTTGCGAACCTCTGAGTTCGTGAGATCCCTGGATCTCCACCACCTGTCCTCCTCGGATGGACGGCTCAGATCCTCTTTTGCCCCTATTCACAAGGGATTAACCCTCATCTATCTCCCTATACATCTAACGACTCTCGGTTTTTCTAGCTAAGATCTGACGGTTCAAATCGGTCCTGATGTCGTGCCCTTTCCCACTACTCCCTGGACGTGGAGAAACCAACGGTCCAGATGCTCTCCTGGACCCTGGGGGTCTACGATTCTGATTTCCTCGCTATTCATGAAGATAGAGGAAAAAGGGTTAAGGCAAGTAACGCCCTCGTTTATTCCTTCGATTTAATGGTTGTGAATGACCGCAGATCCCCCTACAGGATCTCATCCGTTGATCAATACTTATCCCTACGCTGCTACTTCGGGATTTTAAGAGGGTCATTCCTCTTTGTAGAGGGTTGCTAAGACTTGCACATTCAAGTTCTTTTTCTAGGTTCTTGGTAAACCTTTCCAAGGAGGGAATCTCTGCGAAAAGGTCTATTTCGGGGCATTCCTGGAGACAGATAAGGGGAAAACAAATTCCCAAGAACGGACTAGAAGTATGACTTGGTTCAACTTATGCATAATTAGTTTCATTTATCAACATAAGCCATGCGTGGTTTTTCTGTTATAAGCATATACAATTACTAGTACTGATCAAAATACCACACTAACCTTCTTATAATGAAAACATTGATAGTTTCACAGCTTATGAGCATAATTATCAGAATACATATATTTCCAGATGCCAGAGGAAAAACACTTATCAGAAATAACACCATGGTTAAGAAACTGTTGAGAGGGGTGCCCGTTTCCACCTAACCGTAGGCTTAGCGACTCTCAGCGGATTTACCACTAGCCACCCCTAAGCTGAAACCACAATACTGTGAGACTGCGTCTCCGTTTTCCAGTGACTAGGAGTGAAGGTTGCAATCCTTCCTCTCTTCTATCACTCACTCTACGTGTTGCTAGAGTTCTCCCCTCACGTCTGCCCCTAATCGCTTCTACCCCATGCCTTACCCTCTTGCGAGGTTGTGTGTGGCACGATTACCCTCACGTTGGTCAGGCCTGACAGCTCTACGGATAGGTGATTCACCTCCCCATCCCTCACTAAGCCATCTGCCTACCAGCCTGTGAGTCATTTAATTCAGGGCCAATGAGCCGCTTTTGGTTCTCCGGGCCAGTGGAGTTCAAATACGGTATTAATTCTCGGTGGAAGTTAACGCCACCTTTCTAGGTGCCTTCCACCGCCATTGTGGTCTCTTTTTCTGCACATCCCCTCTCAGCAGTCCTGCAATAAAATTCATAATGTTATTAACATTCATTGACCTTTTCCTCAAGGTCCATTTACATCACATATTCACATTTATGAGTTTGCCATAGTTCTTGGCTAGTCCAGTTATTTTTCCAAACTGGGGGAAATAGGGTGTTACAGGTGCATGCGACTGACATCATAGGGATATATGCAGCTCCAATGGAACAACACAGATTTTTGTGGGCCAATACTTGTGAAGAATTGTTTATCAGCTGGTCTGACTATGAAAGAAGTCACCCTTTTCAAGAAACATCTCGGGTGAACTTTTGAAGAACTATAAGATGATAGCATCACGTGGTGATTTTTGTTTGGCTCAAATTGTATTTAGTTGTTAATCACAGTTAAAATTTATATTATAAATAGATACATCGATCAATTAGTCAAGGGTCAATGGTTCTTGTAAGAACTCTTTCTTTTTGGTTGTTGATAATTATTTTGAGACTGCTATGAATTGAGAAGTCCTTCTAGACCAAAGACAAGATATTTTCATCAGATGTATGTGATTGGAGTTGGAGAAGAATTACTTCCTTTCATGTTCCATGAATGATGCAGTAAATGAGTAAGAGAAATTAATTCTGTTGTCAAGATATCTGGTGCAATGTTTTAATGTTCTTTTCTTTAATGATGAAGATAAATCGTTGTGTTGTTATGTGATGAATGATATGGTAGATGAATTATTTTTCTTACTGTGATCTTGATTACATATGTATTTTATTTCTGTTAATTAGTTTCTCTCAAACAGTAATTGGATGCTTGTTTGGTTAATGTATTAGTACTAGGCCCTTTGGAATAGAATCATTGTTTGCGTGTTTGAGTAGCGGGTTATCCCAAGCTCGACCTCTTCCCAATAGTTAAAACTGTGTCTTGTTATTTGTCAAGTTGGTTTATACCGGCTTGCATCTCTCACACCAGCCCCACCCAATAGAAATATAGAAAAAAGAACTGTCCTAACTGAAGGAAGAGCCTTCACAAGAAAACATAAATCCCAACGATAAATCGGTCGAATCGCAAGATTTGGAGAACCATTCCATCTTAAATGTTGCAAAGTCTAATTGGGCCTCGGTGGAGGGTTTGGTTCCTATTGTTGAGTCAGGGGATTTAGGTCCCATCAACACAGTGGTATGTGGAACGTAAAGTTATGATCATGTAAATTTGGACCATGAAGAATTATGACCATGTAAAGTTAGAATGTAAAGTTATGACCATGTAAATTTATGACCATGAGAGTTATGACCATGTAAAGTTGGAGAACCTAGGTTTGGGTAATGGACCCAAGTTTGTTTGATGGATAACGGTATGATTTTTGATATATTTGATGGCAATATTATTCTAGATGGATAGTACATGTCATTCCATTTCTAGTGGTATGTGGAATGTCACATAACTCCTCATGGTTTGAGAGTTATGGCCTTACGAAGTTGGAGGACCCTCATATGTTGGCTTGAAGCCCCAAAAGGTCAAAGTAGTCAAAGTGGTTTAAGAGATTTTAGAAGGTAAATAATAAAGTGAATTGATGAGTGTAATATAATTCAAAGTGAATACAAAATAAATTATTTAAATAATAAATTTAATGGAGAAATTAGAAATGGGTTAACCCTAAAATAAGGAAACTGGGCAAAGTGACCTAGAAGACGTTTTTAAGGAAGCTACTTGGAGAGTATAAATAAAAGGCAAGGCTCTCTCATTTAACACACACTTGAGCATATTGAATAGACATAGTTTTCTGAGGTAACCAAAGGATATCTAAGCCAATTTTCTGAGGGAAGGTGAAGAAAAGAATGCTGGAATTCAAGGAAGGATAAATTCTTTTGATGGTGCTTTCTAAGGTATGTTATTTATAGGTCATCTCACCATTTTCGCTATAACTTTTTTTCTATAATGAATCATACCATGAAATTTTTATTCCATTGAGAAAACATATATCAGTATCTATGGTAAAAATATCATCTTGTGTGTCATTGTACTTTTGGAGTTACACTCCGTGAAAAATAGGGTTTGTGGCTAGTCCTGAAACTAGTCTGAAACAAGTGTTTCCGGTAAACACGTCATAACATCTTCATAACATATCCACATTTAGTAAGACAAAATGTGTTGGTTAGAGTATAGTATTTAGTATTTTTTTTAATAGTTTCAGATCGATTCAATAAATATTATGTGTAGGGCACGCTCTACAAGATCGCTCTCTAGAATAAGCCAGAATTTAGCAAGGTATGCCATTTTTGCTATAACTTCTTTTCTGAGAGGTTCCAATCAGTGACACTTGGAGGAATTGAATAAAACACACTGAAGAACATTGTGTATCATTTTCAGAGGTTTATTCATTACAGGTACAAAGTTATGATTACTTCAAGTTAGGGTTGTTGACTAATCCAAAACAAGGCATGTGAGACTAAATAAAAGTTTGATGAAAATGCTAGTCTCTTGTTGTTAAAGTTAAGGAAGGTTTGCAAGAATGTGATAATATACACCAGGTCTATTATAGAGCTACAAATCAGATTTGGATGATAAAATTGATGAGGGCTTTTGGTTGAGGTACATGTTGAGTACATGGTTGAGACAACCAGTTGATGAGTTGGCACATACATGAGGTGGATAGTTGATGATGTTGGTACATATTGATGAGTCATAGTTGATGAGTAGTTGACACATGATTGGTACATACTTGGTACATGGTTGGATGCACTTGTTTATAGTACAGGTTGATTACAGATTGTTTGGTACATGTTGGTGCATGGTTGATGCACTTGTTTATGGTACAGGTTGATTACAGGCTGAGGTACAGGTTGGTGCATGGTTGATGCACTTGTTTATTTTATAGGTTGATTGTAGGTTGAGGTACAGTTTGGTGCATGGTTGATGCACTTGTTTATGGTACAGGTTGAGGTACAGGTTGATGCATGGTTCAGGTTTATTGGTACAGGTTTACAGCGGTATATCTCACAGTGATAGTGTGACAGTGGTTCCATCATTCTACTTCTACTTTAGGGTGGTTGGAAGGGGCAAGGACATGTGGTTGTAGCCACCTTCCGGTTGTAGCCAGAGAACACAGGAGGTTGTAGCCTCCTTTTGGTTGTATCCAGAGAATTGGGGAGTTGGAGCTTCCCTTAGGTTGTAGCCTGAGAAACGAGGGGGTTGGAGCCTCCTTCTAGTTGCAGTTGGAAAACAAAGGAAGTTGGTGCTTCCAATGAATGTAATTCTTCAAGACATATAAGAAAAATCATTATGTGGTTTTCTCCCGCTTTGGGTTTCCACGTAAAATACTGGTGTATTGTGTATGTGTATGATTGTTCATTTGTTCATTACTTATTTACTCTGCAGTTATTGGATGATAATGCTTCATTGATATAACACTTGTATTATATGGTTAAAAATGATTAAATTTCTCTATTACTGATTCACCCCCCCTCTCAGTAATCCAACAGTCAAGTCATCTCCTAGGAATACATCACCACCATCATATTTTTCATATTCACAGAACCACTCCCTGTGAGGAGTCATATGGTATGATGCACCTGATTCGATCAACCATACATCACGGTCTGCATGTGTACCTGTAGATGCCAGGTAAACATCACCTCCTTCTTCAGTGGAGGTTTTTGCCTATGTGGAAGAGGCACTATCAGATCCCTTTGGTTTATCAACCTTCTTAGACATGCAATCTTTCTTATAATGCCCTGTTTTACCACACTTCCAACATTTCCTCAAATATTTTCCTGGGGACTTAGATCTACCTGTAGATTTAGATCTCCCCCCGGAGACTTACTAGGATTCCTGTCTTAGGTTCGAACTCTTACAAATAAAGCATATGTGTTATGACCATCCATGCTTTTCCACCTCATCTCTTCAAATAACAAGGATGAAACTACATCCTCATACTTCAATGTAGATTGAGTGGTACTACCAATTGCTACAACCAGATTATCCCAAGAGTCTGGAAAAAAGCATAACAAAGTAATACACGTATCTTCTTCTGCAATTGTAATATTAATAGATACAAGTTGACTTACAAGAGTATTAAAGGCATTTAGATGTTTTTCCATAGAATCTCCATCTTCCATCCTAAGATGATACAACTTCTTTTGAAGAAACAACTTGTTTACTAGGGACTTTGATTGATACAAATTCCCTAACTTCTCCCATAATTCCTTGGCTGTAGATTCTCCCGAGACATTCAACAACACTGAATCTGCCAAGAAGAGTCGAATAGTACTCCTTTCTCTTCTGTCCAACTTCTCCCAATCTTCCTTCGACATACCAGTAGCTGGTGTACTAGTAGGTTGTGTACTAGTCAACTGTGTGCCAGTAGGTTGTGTACCAGTAGGCTGTGTATCAGGATCCACAGCAATCCATTGTTCTTTTTCTACAAGAAGGTCCTCCATCTTGATCTTCCATAGCTCAAACTTTTTACTGTTGAACTTCTCTATCTCGATTCTAGAAGAGCTTGCAATTCCTCTTTCTACACTTGAATCACCACTGCAAAAGATCACACTAAATCCAGGTTTATCATAGACCCAAGATAAACTTGGTCTATCGAGACCGAGCCAAACCCTCAACAACAAATGCGTCCCTCTGAATCCAAAAACGAGCTCTGATACCGCATGCAAGTTTTAAACCTGTGAAGTAAAGAAATGCATATAGATTCTTAAGAAAAATAGAAATTAATCAATGGCTTATACACATAGTACACAGAGATTTACACCGGAAACCCTTAACGGAGAGAAAACCTTTTAAATATTCATTGTATTAATTTCACCATTCACCATACAATATATACAATGTTTTTAGGTATTCTATAGATACCAAAACCCTAATCCATTAATCCAAGATTAATTTAGAAAACCGCTAAAAATAAAAAAAATCCACTAAAATAGAAAAAATCGCCTGGATCGTCAAACGCAGTTGTCGAATCTAACGCACCCACACACACACATGCAAAGAATATAAAACATACCCAACATTCTCCCACTTGTTTTTTTCTTTGCATCTAGGGGTCCATTGGATTATATAGTCAACAATCCAGGGCAGCAATGCCCATTGTTACTCTACACCAAGAGAACTTTTTTGTGCTCGCAGACTTTGTCAATGAATCCTCAACATTCTTCAAAGTGTCAACCTTTTCTAACAACACCTTCTTTTCTTCAACCATGTCTCTCACAAAGTGATACTGAACATCAATATGCTTTGTCTTTGAATGATAAGCTGGGTTCTTTGCCAGGAAGATTGCACTCTGACTGTCACAATCTAATCTCACTACTTGTTGTACCAACCCAATACCTAAACACAATCTCTGTAACCATACTACTTACTTGCTTGCATGAGTGGTTTCCATGTATTCAACTTCTGTAGTTGAGAGTGCAACTACAACCTGTCTTTTGCTCATCCAACTTATTTCTCCTCCAAATAGGTTAAACACATACCCACTTGTAGATCTTCTGTGATCTAGATCTTCAGCCCAGTCTGCATCAACAAAGCCATGTATGTCCACCACTCTATCCAATCCTGGTCTTCCTTGGGAGCACATTCCATAACTGGTAGTGCCACAAAGATACCTGAATACCCTCTTTACTATTTTCCAATGCTCCTTCCCTGGTTTTGACATATACCTGCTCAAAACTCCCACTGCATGTGCAATGTCTGGTCTAGTACAGACCATTTCATACATAAAACTTCCAACTGCATTGGCATATGGAACATGGGACATGTCCTCTTCTTCTTCCTATGTCTTGGGACACTGATCTGCAGATAACTTTACACCTATAGGAATAGGAACCTTGACCAGTTTACTTCCATGCATATTAAACCTCTGCAATATTGTCTCAACATATTTTCTTGGATCGTTGAGAAAATATCAAGTTGGGATCATTAGATGCAATTTAGAAGTTGGGATCGTCAGATGCAGTTGTCGAATCTAATGCACCCACACACACACATGCAAAGAATATAACACATACCCAACACCATCCTTGTTGGATTGGGAGGAGGAACAAGTCCTATCTTCCATAGAGGAATTAGCACCAAATGCTCAGGAAGAGTTGGTAGAGGAGATGGTTTTTAAAATCAGTCCAGAACTACAAGACAGGGGATACATGACCTTTTGCAAATTGGGTTGAAAGGATGACTTCCAAGAAAAGCAAAGTGGTACTCTAGGAAGAAGGTAGAGGAAAAATTTCCTCACCTCATTTGGTAAAGATTTTGGGGACAAAAATCCTCCCTAAATGGGTAGGTATGATCTGCATTGGATCGTTATATTATTTTTCATCAATCGTGGTACTTTATCGATGGAAAAAATTAGAGGTATCAACTTCTAGATCCATTTTAGCAGTTGGTCTCAATTTGGAAATTTGGGTCCAAAAACCTGTATGAAATATTTTGGAGCCATTTTTGAGAGATCAAACAACACTTTTTTATGGTCTAAACCTTACTATCAAGTAAGATTATATGGTCTACACTCTGAGACGTTTCCAATGGTGCGTCAAACACCTCAATCGAAGCTCGTATGCAAACGTTATGCCTCCTGCAAGTTGACCTACTGTGTTGACCACCATGGTATGCCTGGATGCCACGTCAACCTCCATTACTTAAACGTGTGGGGATAGCCACATATTGGGTTTTCTAGAAGATTCTAGAAGGTCCAAACTTGATCACTAATTGAGTATTGAGGAATTCAAAACCCTAACCCTGGATGGCTATCGGGCTATGTTAATTATTGGTATGCTAGGAAGACAAGGGGTTCCATTCTTTTATATTGTATCTTGTTCCATAGCTAAGAAAAATATATAAGAGTGAAATTTTGTGGGAAAAACAGAGGAAGAGATATTCTATAGTAGCCATACAAGCCACGGTGTCAAAGGTAGCTCCACAGAGAGTGCCTATTTCTTTGTACTTGCATTTGAAGAAAATAGAGAAGAGTATCCTCACCTTCTAGTTAGGTTTTCTCCCAAATTAGGTTTCTCACATCATATCTTGTATTTAATTTTGGATGGTGTGTGAGTATTTATTTATGTTCTTTATTTTTCACATTTCAACTATTTCATACATTTAAGCAGAAAACTAGTATTTAAATAATCTAAGATCTAAAGAAAATTAACCTTTACAATAAATATTTTAATATTTTTATTAGATCTATTGTGACGAACTTTCCATTGGAATATCCACAAAAGTTTACAACTCATGTAGCAAAGGAGACATTACATTCAGAGTGTCCTCTTTAAGACAATGGTATATTTTCCTATAGATCATACCCATTACTAGAATGTGTGACACATATCTTTGATGAGACTCAATTGACAATTTGAAAACAAGTGTTGAAATTTTAATACACATTTAGAGGGAACAACCCCATGTTCAATTTCCATTGCCTTAGATTTATTAGTGATGTTTCTCTTGGGCATTCTTAATCCAAAATTCTATTATATTCTCCTATGAGATCCTACCCACAATAAAAATGATTAGCAAAGCATGTTGAGTTGGGATTTCATAGAAAACATTAAATATTCATCCATGTCAATTATCATGGAAGTGTCAATAAACTAGCAATTGTTTTTAAATGTGCATTTTGAAGACCTTAGTTATAAAGTTATGAAGCAATTTTGGTTGTGATCTAATGGTGGGAAGAAAGTGACGTTTCTATGAGAGGAATCATAGTTAAATCTTAATAAACTTAAATTGAGGATTATACTTCAATTTCATATGTTTCACAAAGGTGATTATCAAAGTAGAGAAACTACATTTATATTCTTAAGTTCAATCTTGATGAAATTATGATGAACTCAAATGGGAGAGAAGTTAGTAATTACTAGAATGAGAAGTCACTAAGAAACCATCTAGTCATAAGAAGTTAATAATGAGTAGGATAAGAAGGAACTAATGAAAAATCTAGTAATAGCCACATCCTGTAAATCTCATGCAAGGGACAAGCATGCACATCATAATTTGAACCTAGGTCAATGTCATAACAATTATCACTAGACCACTCCTTGTCAAGCTATGGTCTAGAAACAATTTGGAGTAGTTGCAATGAGGATGACTCGGATTCAAATCTTGGCAAGCTAGGGCTCTCCCAATTGTGTCTTGTGTCTAAGCCGCCTTTGTTGAGAATGTGTTTTAATAGATGTACCCACAATTTGATCCTTCTCGATATTTGTGCCAATCAATTTATTATTTCCTTGTTTTAACCTACATTAATGTAATATGTAATTTTCACTCACTTAGAACCTATGACCTCATCCTCACACTTAAAAATGATAGAAAGATTGGGCCAAGGTTTTCCAAATTTTCAGATCATTTGATAGTTTCTCTTTAACACACACACACACACACACACACACACACAATATGAGTTAGCTCAATCAATTGTCACAAATATTGTTGGAAATTTGGCTAGTTTTGTGCCAATGGGTTCTTAGTTCATATTCCCTTAGGCCAGGCGTACTAGTCTGCATCGATGGGTGAAGCATCCTTGGGTTTCCCTATGAGTTTTTCCTTGGAATATATCTATTTTTCTAGGAAAGAATCAAATTTGGTCATCCCAAAGTTTCATCGGTCCTTTCTTCCTAATATGATCAATCAAGATTTAGTGTGAAACCATGATTTACAGTTGGATCAATCTAAAAAAGAGGTGCATTTATAATACAAAGTTTGTGTGTGATAAGGTAATAGAGTGCTAGGTGTAGAAATTTCAATACAAATTATGTATTGCCTGGATTCTTCTGATCTAACAATTATATGCCACTGTTAAATATAGAATCGCTTCTACAAATATTCTTGGGAAATTTAAAACATGATTGCCAATTGCAATATCAAGAAGAAATATCAATCGCACATAACACAGATGTTTTTACTGGGAAAGCATAAAGCTAAAAACCTCACTATCATATATTATGTATATATCATGGATCATGAAACAATCTCATACAAAACTCTAATCCAAGAGATCTCAGTACAATATACAATCGTCTCACACTGTCATACAAAAATTGGCAAACTCATGTGCCAATTTACTGCCTCCAGACAGCCTGCCTCCTTTGCGCAATCCCTGCTAATGGAAAACCTGCAAATGAATTTGAATTCCTCTTGCCTAGGTTGTGCATTCCTCATGGGCACATCCATTGTGTGTGTGATTGCATTAGTGCACTCACTCAAATCACAACTGATAGTCAAACTGTTCCTTTCCCCTATTATCTCAACTAGGTCTCCACTGGATCTGACATGCATGTAGTTAACAGTGGTAAATATTCAATTGCATGTGAGATCATTGATTGTGAATTAATTCACTAATCTCTCACTAGTGTAATTTCAGTTACAACTAGTACAACTTAGCTTAACTCACTTAACTGAGTTAAACTACTTTACAACTCACATAACTACACATATAACTCTGTTACAACTTTGAATCACTCAGTTACAACTAATTCAACTTGCATGTCCCACCAGTCAACCTTTGAACTCAAATTTCCTATAGCTAATTGATTTTCCACTCAGTTAACTATTTCCAAGTGCTCATTGAGAATAGATTAATATTTATTGTCCAACTATTATTAAGGGATAATAATAGTCAACATACATCTATAAATAGAATTCGCTCACCATCTATAAATAGACATCGTCTATAAATAGAATTTGCTCATCATCTTAAAATAGACTTCCACCTAAAAATAGCATGAGGCTCCATCCTAGTGTAGGTGCATAATTTTCACTAGGATGTTCTTATTGAATCTCAACACTCTCTCTCAACAAGAAAGGGATTATCTTTCACCTCGATCCTGTCTCTATGGTATTCAAATTTTCTCCCGGTGAGCACCTTCGTCAAAATGTCTACATCCTACTCTTCCGTAGGAATGTACTAAAGCAACATGATCTTCTGCTGCACACAATCTCTGAGATGATGATACTGGATATCTATATGTTTAGATCTATCATGAAACATAGGATTAATCGAGAGTTTAATGCAACTTTGATTATCACAATGAATCATTGTCGGATCTAAATGAGAACCAAACAAACCAACCAAGATATTTCTCATCCAGATAGCCTCCATGCATCTTGACTCACTGCCATGTATTATGCTTCCGCTAAAATGAGTGCCATGTATCTTTGTTTCCTTCTGTACCAAGAAACAACTGTAGATCTGATACTAAAGATCCCCCCTGATGTGTTTTTATGTCCGTTGGGTTGCCCACCCAATCTGCATCCGTGAAGCTATGCAACTTCACCTCATCCATCTATCTGTACCATAAGCCATACTCAGATGTGCCCCTCGGGTATCTTAGGACATGCTTACCCACCTTCCAAAAGATCTTGGTAGGCTTAACCATCGCTTGACTCAGTTGGTTAACCACATAGCAAATGTTCGGTCTTGTGTTCACTAGATACATTAGTGAACCCACTAATTGTCGATAGACAGTAGCATCCACTACCTCTCCAAAAGTAGCATCCTCTTTCCTCCAGTTTCCTGGAAGAGTATCCATGGGTTTGCATCCATCCATGTGAAACTTACCCAATATCTCCCTTGCATACTTGCCTTGAGACACAAAAAGTTCAACATTTCGCTACCATATTTCCAATCCAAGGAAATAATGAAGGAGGCCCATATCCTTCATCTCAAACTCCTTTGCAAGGTCCTCCTTGCATGAGTGTATTAGCTGCTCATCACTAGTCATTATTAAATCATCAACATAAACAACAATGATTAAAAGATTACCCTTGTAGATCCAACTCGAACCTACCACTGATTTATCAACCGGCCTTGGAACAATTTCCCAAAATTGTTTTTGACAATGGAGTCATACTCCTCCACCATTGCATCTACCCATGTGGGATATTGCACTACTTCCTAAAAGGAAGATGGTTCAGTCACAATACATTTTCTCATGAGATCCATGTATCTAGTAAATTGATCAGGAGACTGTCTCTGTCTACATTGTGAAGTAGGGGCTCCTACATTCTGACAGCATCTAGTCTCAATCTATCAGCTTCCATGGTGTGATTTATGCCATTTCTGATGGATGGCTCTCCATGAGTGGCTTCCTCCACTCCATGAACCTCCTCATATGATTGATCCACATCTTGAGACTCATCTTTGGGAACCAGTAGTTCCTCCTCTACATGCAAGTCTAGCTCCCTCTCAAGAGACAACCGCATGGCTTTCCCCTCATCGAATTTTATATTCTTTCGCACAAAAGTCATCTTACTGTTAGGAAAATACACACGATAATTATGGGGTGTTTCTGTGTACCCCACAAATATCCCAACTTCAGCAGTCGATTCCAGCTTCTTCCTAGCATCCTTGGTCACATGCACATAAACAGATGAGCCAAAAATCTTAAAATGAGAAACATCAGGTTTCTTACCAGTGAAAGCTTCTTCAGGTGTACTCATGTCAAGTACTCTATGAGGACAACGCTTTTGCACATAAACCGCAGTATTGCATGCTTCCACCCACAAATGGATTGGTAGGCCCTGATCATGCAACATCACTCGTGTTGCACCAACTATCATTCTGTTCTTCCTCTCTGTGACCCCATTTTGTTGTGGGTTATGAGGCGCTATGAGTTCTCTTCAAATTCCTTCTTTGCTGCAGAATTCTTTGAATTCGTTAGAGATGTATTTTCCACCATTATTGCTCCTCAGAGCTTTCATTTGCTTCCCCGACTCTTTCTCCACCAATTCTTTAAACTCACATAACTTTGAGAATGTTTGATCCTTCTTATGCATGAAGAAGATCCAACATTTACGAGAAAATTCATCAACAAAAATAACATAATACTTATTTTTTTCTATTGAAGAAACCGAGAATGGCCCACACACGTCTGTGTGAACTCTCTCCAGGATCACCGAAGCATGGTTCTCCTTTTCATGAAAGGTGGACTTTACATACTTCCCCATGGTGAAACCCTTACACTGATCTATCTAAGCAAGTGTTCCCATTGGAAGTCCAGTAGATATTTGCTGCATAATTTTCAAGGCTCCGTGATGAAGATGGCCCAATCGCCTGTGCCATAATTCGCCCTCATCCCGGCTCACCACCTTTTCTGCCTTACCCATCATGGTAGCGTAGCCATCTACCTCCAGCTTGTAGAGATTCTTAACTTGAATTCCTATCTTCTTGACTTGACCCGTTGTTTTATGTCACAGGAAAGATTTTCCATTGCTTAAAACAATGTCATAGCCTCTGTCCTCCAACATTGCGACTGAGACCAAGTTTTTCTTCAGACCTGGAACATGCATAAAATCTTTCAATTGAAATGGTTTACCTGACTCCCTCTTAAAGGTAATGGTACCAATGCCAGTCGCACTATATCATCCATCGTTTCCCATCTCAATATGCATTTTGAGATCTTTCTCCTCCAAGTCACTGAAAATCTCCTTATCTCCCGTCATGTGGAAGGAAGCGCCACTATCCAAATACCACACCGATCCCAATGCACTTGAAGCCATGCATGCGATCAAAGAGAAGTCAAGTTCAAATTGTGAGGTAAGGGCCTCACCAGTTGCAGCTCCAAAAACCTTCTTGTTCTTCTTCTTTTATGGACAGTTAGTAGCGAGATGCCCATGTTCGTGACTTCACTTTAGACAAATCCAGCTTCTTGACTTTAGACTTGGATTTTGAATGGAGAAGCCAAAGAACAATCCTCTTCATCACCATGCTTTGATGAAGATCCATCTCTGGTGTTTCGCCTGAACTCCTCTTGCACTAGATCTGACCATAGTCGTTCCTAAACTGGCAATTTTTCCCTTCCATTGACAGAGTCTTGATAACTATGCCAACTCTTGGGAATTCCTAGGAGCACCAAGCTCACCAAATCATCATCAAGGAATTTTATTCCCACACTCCCCAGCTCATCCCAACATTGGACAAACTTCGTGAAATATTTTGGAATGGAGTCGCCCTTCTCCATCTTGATCTTCTTGAGTTTATCTTTGAGCGCCAATTTCCTATGGTCATTGTTGTTTTGGAATAGATCTGTCAAAGCCTTCCACATTGCATATGGTGTGGCTTTCCCATGGAGGCTTGAGACAATGTGGTCTCGTACTCCCTCCAACAAGATCCTCCTCGCCTTTTCCACTTTCTTTTTCCATGCATCAAGATTTGCAGCGTTTGCAGCATCTGGCTTAGGAACATCTTTGTCAATGAATTCCTTCAAGCCATTGTCTTTGAGTACTACCTCCATCCTTTCCTTCTAAGAAATGTAGTTCGAGTTTCCCTCGAGTGCATACTCTAACCTCAATCCATTGAAAGCCATTTCGATCTTGAATCAACTGTAGCACCAAGAAAGTCTTTCTGCAAATTCGAATTCTATCCAGTCACAAACTCAGCTTCTGCAATTTCCTATGCTCTGATACCATGTAGAAATTTCAATACAAATTATGTATTTCCTAGATTCTCCTGTTCTAACAATTATATGCCACTTTTAAATAATGAATCACTTCTACAAATATTCTTGTGGAATTTAAAACACGATCGCCAATTGCAATATCAAGAAGAAAGATTAATCACAAATAACACAAATGTTTTTACCAGGAAAGCATAAATCTAAAAACCCCATTATCATATATTATGTATATATCATGGATCATGAAACAATATCATACAAAACTCTAATCCAAGAGCTCTCAGTACAATATAAAATCGTCTCACACTATCATACAAAAATTGGCAAATTCATGTGCCAATTTACTGGCTCCAGACAGTCTGCCTCCTCTGCGCAATTCCCGCTAATGGAAAACTTGCAAATGAATTTGAATTCCTCTTGCCTAGGTTGTGCATTCCTCATGGGCACATCCACTATGTGTGCGATTTCATGAATGCACTCACTCAAATCACAACTGATAGTCAAACTTTCCCTTTCACCTGTTATCTCAACTGGGTCTCCACTGGATCTGACATGCATGTAGTTAATAGTGGAAAATCTTCAGTTGCATGTGAGATCACTGATTGTGAATTAATTAATAATTAATTCACTGATCTCTCACTAGTGTAAGTTCAGTTACAACTAGTATAACTAAGCTTAACTCACTTAACTGAGTTAAACTACTTTACAACTCACATAACTACACATCCAACTCTGTTACAACTTCGAATCACTCAGTTACAACTAATTCAACTTGCATGTCCCACCAGTCAACCTTTGAACTCAAATTTCCTATAGCTAACTAATTTGCCACTTCAGTTAACTATTTCCAAGTGCTCATTGAGAATAGATTAATATTTATTGTCCAACTATTATTAAGGGATAATAATAGTCAACATACATCTATAAATAGAATTCACTCACCATCTATAAATAGACATCATCTATAAATAGAATTTGCTCATCATTTAAAAATAGACTTCCACCTAAAAATAACCTGAGGCTTCATCCTAGTGTAGGTGCATAATTTTCACTAGGATCTTCTTGTTGAATCTCAACACTATGTTCCACCTTGTAGTGTAGTTGATCACCTAACCTCCTCTGATCCTCAAACTTTATGAGGTTGTAAGTTTAAACCCAACAGTGGCTACCATGAGTAACTTGGGTGCCGCTAGGAACATGTGGTCTACTTCAAGCCAATTGTAACGAGTCTCGTATTAGATTAAGGATACAAAAGTAATGGCCCCTAAATGGAAATGAAAGGCTTATTTGTGATTGCAAGAGAACTAGATCAAAATGACTATCTAGATAAACTCTTTTTTTTTTTTAAGTAAGAAGTATATATTATATATGTGGTGCCTGCTAGAGAAGAAAAAGTTTCCAAAGTACAAAATGAAACTGGTTGTAATTACTGGACTGCCCCAACAGAGGGGAAACCAGTCCAGCCAGCCCCCATTCAACAGTCTTAGACAGTTGCTGGTTCAGAAAAACAAACAGAGTTCATCCTATAAGCTTTCTAGTCTAGGAGCCTAAGAAACTGGATGCATAGCAAAAGAGAACTAGACACCTGGCGAAAATCCTAACCACGTGGCACGGAGGTCTTCTTCCCATGGTTCTGCATCAGTGTTGATCGGCTGGTCGTCCCCGCATTTCTCCTTGCACTCCTCACGCTCCTTGTTCTCCACTGGGCCGCTTCGTTCCGCTTCCTTTTTCCTCGCTGCTGCCTGTCGCAGCATGCCATCCATTTCAGTGTCAAGTGCCTCCCCCAGAGTATTGCCAGAGGGGCCCGAGGAGAGATTCGAATGCATGGCTGAGAGGACATGTAAAAAGGAGGCAACGTTGTCTTCTGTGGCCTGCAAACAAAACTTGAGGTCCGCCACCTCCCTTCGGAGCTCGAAAACTAGATCATACAGGATGCCCAAGCGTTCTCTGAAGTGCTCGTTGTCGGGATGGGCCGCAGTTTGGAGACGCAGTCGCTTGGAGTCTCCAAATGCCAGTGGTGCACTTCTCCAGGTACTCGAGGATCCAGGGAAGGACATGGTTGCGACGAATTGCATCTGGGGGTCCTGAGGACAGCGCTGAGTCGGAGGCGACCCTCGCGGGATGGTGGCCATGGAGTGTAGGAGCAGAGATGGCAATGGTGACTGGGTGGCTGCGGAGCGAAGATGAACCGACTGTACTGGTGGTGGGGTGGCAGCAGGGGACATAGATTGGGGGTGAGAGGAGGAGCCAGTCATCAGAGAGGCTGAAAGCGAGACAGGAGGTCTACGGGGCTTCCAAGGTGAGCCCCGCTTCGGCTTTCCTCTAATTCTTTCTTTCATGGATGCAGGTGAGCAGGTCTGGACAGGGACGAACTAGAATTGCAGATAGACAATGAAGAAAGTCTCAGGATGAGCCTGGTTACGTTTGCACCGTGAAGGGAGGAGCCCTTCAGTTCTCAAACATGGTTCAATGCCAAATACAACGAGCCGAGCCATAATACAAATTGCGGAGGAGCAAAGGGTGGCGTTAATGCCCCTTACACGGCCCATCATTGCCAATTTAAACGCATTTAATCTCCCGGGACGGCACTGTACTACAGCACGGGCCGGTCACGTGGCTCTGTGTTGCCTTGCACCGTGTTCGGTCCCTCCCAACGCCACGGGGACTCCACTAACACCCCATCCGGGGTATCTAGATAAACTCTTGATGAAAAAGAAAAAAACATGTTTTTCACAAAATACTCATTTCTTCTCATTAAAATCAATCAAAATTCATTATGAAACCATAATCTATGCAAAATCAATCCCAAAGAAAAATGTATGAAAGAAATTGTATATACCATAAGATAATAGAGTACATGCTGACCATGTGAATAATTGATTGAATATTAACTCTCTTTTTTTAATTCTTTTTCTTCATTAGATATACATCATACAATGTTTTCCTAATTTTATTGAGGTGCAATATAAAACGTTTAAAGTCAAAAAATTCTCTAGAAAATTAGCGGACCAAAATATCTTTAAAAATTATTTTTCTTCATTAGATGCATATCATCAATATTTTCCTATTAATTTTATGGAGGTGTCATATAAAATGTTTAAAGTCAAATTTTCTCTAGAAAATTAGCTTACTAAAATTTTATGAAGGTGCAATATAAAATGTTTAAAGTCAAAAGTTCTCTAGAATATTAGCAAAATATCTTTAAAAAAACTTTTTCTTCATTAGATGCACATCATCAATATTTTCCTATTAATTTTAAAGAGGTGCAATATAAAATGTTTAAAGTCAAAAGTTCTCTAGAAAATTAACGGATCAAAATATATTTAACAATTGTTTTTCTTCATTAGATACACATCATTAGTGTTTTCTATTAATTTTATGGAGGTGCAATATAAAACAAAACCCTTAAAGTCAAAAGTTCTCTAGAAAAAATTAGCTAACCAAAATATATTTAATTTTTTTTTCTTCATTAGATGCACATCCAAAATATCTTTAAAAATTATTTTTCTTCATTAGATGCACATCATCAATATTTTCCTATTAATTTTATGGAGGTGCAAATATAAATTAGGCTGCTTTATCATTGGGAGGAGACGCTCGACAAGATTAGGGTGCTTTATCTTACCCAAAAATTCAAAATTTGATGCTACCTCCTCATCATTGAGTATTCTTTCATGAACCAAGATATTAACAACCATGTGGAGACCACTTGCCAAAACGACCCTATAGATAGGTCCATATCTTCCTTATTTTCAACGATGTTTATTTATAGAAATGAGAAGTCTCATTCAATAAATCAACAAATGTCATATTCAAAAGGGGTTTATTAAACATCACCATTGGAACTAATTTAGCAAGCTTCACATCTACAACCCATGTAAATGAATTTGCCCCAAATGAAAAAGGACCAAACATGTGTTCCTCTTCTTTGAAGGACCTCTTAATTACAAACCATTTTTCTTTTCTTATTCATGAAAATGATATAACAATCAAGCCTGCTAGAATACATCCTATTGTTGGGGTGATCAGGTACATTGGATTTTGGATCTTCCATACAACATGTTTATGATAACATTTTTTCTGGCTCCACAAAATCCTTCGATGTTTTAGGCATTGTTTTTCCAGTTGTAAAATTTGGCTCAGATGTAATAGAATGTAGACACATGGTTATTAAAAAAGAACCTAAAATATGCAAGGATCTTAATCTCTAGGAAAATGGTAGTATGAAGTTGGGCATTTCTGTAGAGGTGTTGGAAGATTTATCAACAAAAAGTGTTGATGATGTAGGCTATCTACTCTTGAATACATACGAGTTACAATGGGGGGAAGGGGAAGAAATTGATCTCATAGATGACACATGTTATAAATTGGATAGCCCATTTGAGCATCAAAGTATTTATAATTCTAGGATCCAATGGACATGGAAGCATGGAAAAGCTTGTAGAGTTGGGTGAGACAATAAATAACTTGTAGAGGGAAGTGCAGAACTATGGAGCAGGTAATGGAAAGTGGATAAAGGACTCAAGAAGGGCAGAGCCAAGTTAATATTTAGCTACTATGGAGTATCAATGCCTTCCAAAGGTATATCAACAGGGATTCTCACAGAAACATGAATCTAATAGGTGAAAAGTGTCGTCAATGTGTATAAGAAGGCAAGGTAAGCCTACATAGCCTTGAAGGTGGAAATGTAGTGATGACTGCAAATCTTGTTGTAAAAGAAAACAAAGATTCCATGAGATAGTGGGTGATTCATGGATATGGGTAAATCATCTCTAGGGACTAGTCTATGAGGATTTATAAGGGTTTTTATTTATGAATTGACAACAATGGATGAAGTATTCATAGTAAGAAATCCACTTCTGTTATTAGAGTGCGCAGTGGAAGTAAGGTATAGGTACAAAGAATTTGAGGATAGATTAATGAAGGTCCATTCACTTGAAGGTTCTAATAGAGAAATATAACTTTCCATAAGAAGAAGTTTGGTCATGAGTGGACAGGACATGAATTCACAGGGAATTACTCAATGAAGTGAAGAAAAGTATTTTAAAACTAAACAAAATCCAATGGAAAACTAGAGATAATGGCAATGGATGTAATAATGTTAATGGTTAAGTTGGTTGAAAAATAATATAGTATCAAGGTGATGGAATTATATGAACTATCTCATTCCAAGGTACTACAAAGTTCCGACAAGGTAAGGTTGGAACATAATTGCCTAAGTGGAAGCACTTTCCAACATTGCATATTGGTTGGAATCGCAAGATGGCCGAGTGGGGATTGGATGGAAAATGTTCATATCAAGAAACAATAGTGAACAAATGAGCATAATGACAGTGCACAGGGCTACAGGGATATAAACGGATTCAAGAATAGCTACATGGAGCACAAAAAGCAGAAACATATATGTACTAGAGTGCATAATGGAAGTGATGCATGATGCATACAATGAAGCTAAAACACACATGCATTAGTAGGCATAATGAGATTGAATTCTTGGTGCACATTGATGTGAATTAGTGCATGTGGGAATGCTTGAATATGCACATGACATGCTTATAGACTGAGAGTAGTCTATTTTTATATATGGAATAATGACGTTATGATAATGAATATGACTAATGATGGATTATGTATCTAGGAAAAATGTTTATAGCATGGTCGAAGATGATGATGGTGGTGCTACTGCATATGAAAACCATCCATATGAAGACAAGTGATGATGGTACAATGTTGATCAAGAGGTTGGTGAAGGGAGCATGCAAGCTTTGCAAAATACCAGTGGATCAAGTAGCATCAATTAATTTGGTAGTAGTCATGCAAGTATGCATTTTGTTGCTTATGACACATAAATGTTGAAGGGAATTAAGGTAATAATTCCCTCAGTAAATTTCAATATTTGAATTGATGTGGTAAAGGAAGAGAGCCTTGAGTATACAAATGTTTTTAGTGGTTGAATGCAATTATAGGAAATTTGATTGCATAGTACATCATGTTGGTTATGAGATCATGACCAAGTCAGTTAGGATGCATACTCCTGCTATAATAATGAATTCCAATAGAGCTAGCCATGTGTGAGGCCATGTTGTGGTTGGATATGGAAGGGCTATAATGCCATACAAGTGCTCAATGGTATTCTCTTGTTTAACTAATGTTTGGATTGCAACCTCTTTTCCAACACTAAATAGAACTAAAGTATTGTATTCTTAGTGTTGTGTATGGGTCGAAGAGGAAGGTATCCAAATAGTCAAACAAGTAAATGGGGAAGAGTTTGGATGATGTGTTGAGGAATTGGCTAGACCTTCCAACTCACCATGGTGGAATACATGACAAATATATGTGGTATTCTAGAGTCAATGCAAGGATGCATTGTGTAGATGTGGTCATGGGTATTGGCACATCAATTTATTGGTAATGTTTATTGCATTATGAAAATCTTGGGTGTTGATAATGCATGTGTAAGTAATGACGGTTTCACTCCATTTAATATGATTAATAGATAGAAGTGATTGAATTGTTAGTATTTACAATTTTGATATCAATTTGTGAGCTATTGTAAATGAGTAATAAAAGGATAATGTGCATTAATACTTGCAATTTGTTTGGCTGAGTGAAAGTTGAGAAATATTGTAGGAAGAATGGTCTTGGATATGGAAATGGTGTAAGCCCGTGAGGAAGACTGATACCTGCTATTGCAAGAGCCAAACATTATGAGAGGATGAAATGATAACTATTGAACTTGGGAGCTCGGGAAGAAGGATATTCTTAGGACAGTAGGACCCTATGATTGCTACAGGTTACAAAATGCTAGTGGAAGTCTAGTGGTAAGTTGGTTCTTTCCTTGCACGAGAACACCTTGCAAAATGATGGATCACCCAAGGGACTATGTAGCAGAGTGCCTATGTGAATATGTTTGCACTAGAGTTCCTATGTGATACTAGTTCAGATAGCCTATATGATTATTAAAGGCTAGAGATCATGGCATTGTAATATGTATGCACACATGTATGGTGTTGTGCACCAAGGAAAGTGCAAAAATTAGGGGGACAGGATGTAGCATCCCTATTTTTAATCCCCACAAATTATTATATACTTATGTAAATGTGGTTTAGGCTAGTGAGACAAAATGTTTGGGGCAAAGTTCCCATATTCATTAATATGGTCAAGGGGTGAACTATGTATTAATAAAATAATAATTGATGGTTGCGGTACAAGTAGGACGATAACGATGAGGGGCTATGATTCCACAAGAGAGGGGTCTAAAGAGGGGTCCAAGGGGTTATCCATTTAGATTAATCCAACCCATTTTATATTAAAATTTACTACCTTTGAAATATAAAGAAAGATATTAAAGTGATGTAAGAGTGGTAGGCGGGAAAGGTCAACTCACTAATTTATGACAACTTGGGTTGAGTACAACCACTTTTTGGGAAATGTGAAAGAAAAGGAATTTCGAGTGCCTTTTTCGGTTAGCTTTACATATTGGTTTTGGGAAGCAAGAGGAGAGTTGAGTGCTGGGAAATAGCACCAACCATGTTGTGTGTTATAACAACCATGAAAGGTATGAGTTTTGTTCCCAGAATTAGGATGTAAGCATGTAACTACATTTCATGTTGAGGAAATGGCTCAAGAGCCTCGACAAGGTTGGTGTGAGCACTCTTGGAGCAACTGAGAGTTCTTGGAGTCCCCAGCTATGAGATTCCTTGCCAACCGAGTGCATTGGAGCCCTAGAGGGAAGTGGGAAGGTGCAAAGGACTACATTGAAAAGAAGGGGGAATCCCATTCCTTGGGTTGTCCATATTGAAGGGAAGAGAGGTGGTGGATTGGAACTATTGTTAGAGTAAAACCTGGATTTTGGGCTTCTGAAAGTGGAGAGTGGACAACCAAGAGGATCAGACCTCCTTATGGACTCATAGGCTCAGCTTGGGGGTGGCCTACTATTAAGAGAAACATAACAACAATGCCTATGGCTGGGAGGAATGTCCCATGTACGTGGCCAGTTGATTCAACCATTAATAAATAAGTTTATGTTATCTTTTATCTTGATTATTTCGCTATGTAAATATTAATTTGAATGTTGTTATGTTTGTTGGGAATGTATACATTCATGGTTTTATTATGTTGTTAATTGCATGGGTAAATTCATGTGCATGTTGCCCTATGTTTAATTTGTTTGCATAGGATGTATCTAATTTCATATTAAGTAGGAAGGGTACATTACAAGTACCATGGGTGCCACTGGGAATATGCGGTCTACTTAAGCCAATTGTGACAATTCTTGTATTAAATGAAGGATACAAAAGTAATGGCCCCTAAATGGCAATGGGTAGGTTATTTATGATTACATGAGAACTAGATCAGAATGACTAAGTAGATCAAACTCATGTTTCTCATAGAACACTCATTTTTTTCATTAAAATCAATGAAAATTTATTATGAAACCATAATCTATACCAAATCAATCCCAATAAAAAATGTATCAAAGAAATTTTATATACCATAAGATAACAACATGCATGATAACCATATCAAGAGGTGATTGACTATTAATTTTATTTTTAAAAATTATTTTTCTTCATTAGATACACATCATCAATGTTTTCCTATTAATTTTATGAAGGTGCAAAAAAATATGTCTAGAGTCAAAAGTTCTCTAAAAAAATTAGTTGACCAAAATATCTTTAACTTTTTTCTTTTCTATATCATCAATGTTTTCCTATTAATTTTATGGAGATGCAATATAAAATATTTAAGGTCAAAAGTTTTGTAGAAAATTAATTGAATAAAATTTATTTTTCTTCATGAGATAAGCATCATCAATATTTTCTTATTATTTTTTTATAGAAGTGTAATATAAAACATTTAAAATAAAAATTAACCAACTAAAATATCTTTACAACATTTCTACCTTTCTAAGGTTTGAAAGTAATTTAAAAAAAATTTACTTACCTATTTAATTGTTTTAAGATAAAATGTTTTACTATAATTTTTTAATTAAATTCCAAAATTATATTTAAAAGTTAACCGACCTTAATTTCTCTACAACGTGTTAGACCATATATATA
>JASDQU010101403.1:43026-56466 GCA_032191745.1 Picea mariana | reverse complement strand
TCTTTCTTTGTACTTGCATTTGAAGAAAATAGAGCAGAGTAGCCTCACCTTCTAGTTAGGTTTTCTCCCAAATTAGGTTTCTCACATGATATCTTGTATTTAATTTTGGATGGTGTGTGAGTATTTATTTATGTTCTTTATTTTTCACATTTCAACTATTTCATACATTTAAGCAAAAAAATAGTATTTAAATAATCTAAGATCTAAAGAAAATTAACCTTCACAATAAATATTTTAATATTTTTATTACATCTGTTGTGATGAACTTTCCATTGGAATATCCACAAAAGTTTACAGCTCATGTAGCAAAGGAGACATTGCATTCAGAGTGTCCTCTTTAAGACAATGGTATAATTTCCTATAGATCATACCCATTACTAGAATGTGTGACACATATCTGTGATGAGACTCAATTGACAATTTGAAAACAAGTGTTGAAATTTTAATACACATTTAGAGGGAACAACCCCATGTTCAATTTCCATTGCCTTAGATTTATTAGTGATGTTTCTCTTGGGCATTCTTAATCCAAAATTCTATTATATTCTCCTATGAGATCCTACCCACAATACAAATGATTAGCAAAGCATGTTGAGTTGGGATTTCATAGAAAACATTAAATATTCATTCATGTCAATTATCATGGAAGTGTCAATAAACTAGCAATTTTTTTTGAATGTGCAATTTGAAGACCTTAGTTATAAAGTTATGAAGCAAGTTTGGTTGTGATCTAATGGTGGGGAGAAAGTGACGTTGCTATGAGAGGATTCATAGTTAAATCTTAATAAATTTAAATTGAGGATTATACTTCAATTTCATATGTTTCACAAAGGTGATTATCAAAGTAGAGAAACTACATTTATATTCTTAAGTTCAATCTTGATGAAATTATGATGAACTCAAATGGGAGAGAAGTTAGTAATTACTAGAATGAGAAGTCACTAAGAAACTATCTAGTCATAAGAAGTTAATAATGAGTAGTATAAGAAGGAACTAATGAAAAATCTAGTAATAGCCACATCCTGTAAATCTCATGCAAGGGACAAGCATGCACATCATAATTTGAACCTAGGTCAATGTCATAACAATTATCACTAGACCACTCCTTGTCAAGATATGGTCTAGCAACAATTTGGAGTAGTTGCAGTGAAGATGACCTGGATTCAAATCTTGGTAAGCTAGCTCCTACCCTACATGGGCTCTACCAATTGTCGCTTGTGTCTAAGCCGCCTTTGTTGAGAATGTGTTTTAATAGATGTGCCCACAATTTGTTCCTTCTCAATATTTGTGCCAATCAATTTATTCTTTCCTTGTTTTGACCTACAATAATGTAATATGTAATTTTCACTCACTTAGAACCTATGACCTCATCCTCGCACTTAAAAATGATAGAAAGATGGGGCCAAGGGTTTTCCAAATTTTCAGATCATTTGATAGTTTCTCTTTAACACACACACACACACATAATATGAGTTAGCTCAATCAATTGTCACAAATATTGTTGGAAATTTGGCTAGTTTTGTGCCAATGGGTTCTCAGTTTATATTCCCTTAGGCCAGGTGTACTAGTCTGCATCAATGGGTGAAGCATCCTTGGGTTTCCCTATGAGTTTTTCCTTCGAATATATCTATTTTTCTAGGAAAGAATCAAATTTTGTCATCCCAAAGTTTCATCGGTCCTTTCTTCCTAATATGATCAATCAATATTTAGTGTGAAACCATGATTTATAGTTGGATCAATCTAAAAAAGAGGTGCATTTATAATACAAAGTTTGTGTGTGATAAGGTAATAGAGTGCTAGGTGTAGAAATTTCAATAAAAATTATGTATTTACTGGATTCTCTTGATCTAACAATTATATGCCACTGTTAAATACATAATCGCTTCTACAAATATTCTTGGGAAATTTAAAACATGATCGCCAATAGCAATATCAAGAAGAAAGATCAATCGCACATAACACAGATGTTTTTACCAGGAAAGCATAAAGCTAAAAACCTCACTATCATATATTATGTATATATCATGGATCATGAAACAATATCATACAAAACTCTAATCCAAGAGATCTCAGTACAATATACAATCGTCTCACACTGTCATACAAAAATTGGCAAACTCATGTGCCAATTTACTGCCTTCAGACAGCCTGCCTCCTTTGCGCAATCCCTGCTAATGGAAAACCTGCAAATGAATTTGAATTCCTCTTACCTAGGCTGTGCATTCCTCATGGGCACATCCACTGTGTGTGTGATTGCATTAGTTCACTCACTCAAATCACAACTGATAGTCAAACTGTCCCTTTCACCTGTTATCTCAACTGGGTCTCCACTGGATCTGACATGCATGTAGTTAACATTGGTAAATCTTCAATTGCATGTGAGATCACTGATTGTGAATTAATTCACTGATCTCTCACTAGTGTAATTTTAGTTACAACTAGTACAACTGATCTTAACTCACTTAACTGAGTTAAACTACTTTACAACTCACATAACTACACATCTAACTCTGTTACAACTTCAAATCACTCAGTTACAAATAATTCAACTTGCATGTTGTTACACATCAAAATTGCTCAACTGGATAAGTGTCGCATGTCCCTCTCAGTTGTCGTAAGTGTCACATCTTCCCTACAACTTTCGCAAGTGTCACAAGTTGGTCACTAGTGTCACAAATGATCTTCAGACATATTGTCATGACGACGACACTAAGGAGACACTTACAACATCTCATATGACTAATTTGAAGGAGGAGAATTGGTCTACTGAAGTCAAACAAATCTTGACACTTGAAAGGAACCCTGAAACAAAGGTTTTGAGGGGGAGTGCTCCCCTAGTTCAGCTCCAGAAGCATTGGCGCTCCCCTATCATGCTTCAGGGAGCATTATAACACTCCCTAGGCCCCTTTGAAGGAGTGCTACTCATCTTAAGAGCGCTGGCACTTTCCCAAGGCTTACCAAGGAGTTCTATAGTGCTCTGATGCCCCTTCTGAGGGAGCGCTGCCTAATCTGAGGCAGTAGTTGGCCCGTTGAGGAGAATAAGGGGAGGATCTTTCAAGATTAGGAGGCAGTTGTGCTCAAATTCTTGGTTTCATCAAGAGATCCCTGATCCAAGGAGAAGGTTCCCAAATTGTTCTAAAGATAACTCAAGAGGTTAAGCTCTTCTTAACCTATATAAATAGGCTCCATGATGGTGGAAAGGAGGAGAAGAATTGGATACATGAAACTTATGATCTTGGAGGAAACTCACAGTCAGCCAAAGGAAAGTGATCAGTGAAGCTGATGTTATCTAGATTGTGGAACTTTCAGGCAAGGGTTAGACGAAGAGGACTTGACGAAGCTGTCGCATTCGCATCTATGATTGTAAGTACTGTTTTCGTCATTCTCATCAATATGACATGATTGGCCTATTTCTTTCTAGTTTGTGTCTAATGTCACATGAACTTATCACTAGTTGATAGATCTATTTTCAAGCTAACATCGATAGAGTAGGAAGCAGTCGTATCTTGTTTTTTCCACAGGATCCAGCGAGGAGCAAAGGATTGGAGCGCAACTCAGAGCGTGCAGGGACAAACGTCGATAAAAAGGTACTTCTGTCATCCTTCCTTCTCATGTGTTAGTTTAGATAGATTTGAAAGGAAGTCAGTGTCCATGATAAGCACTTTTTTGTCTAGGGTTAAGGTCAAGCTCTAGAGGTGATCTACCTGTCCGCAAGGAGATTTTCCTACAACAGAAACTGGCGACTCCACCACTGGGGATATAGCCTCAATTCGAAACCTCTTGTTTGGATTTTTCTCCTCATTGACCTTGTTCTATCCCTTGATTTTTTCAGACCTGGTTCACCCCTCTTTGATTGGTTTCATGAGCTGATTGGCTCCTTACCTTATCACACTTAGTATACTTGTCAAGTTTGAATCCCATTTTTTGGAATTTTTTGACATTTCTGGAGCTTTTAGACCCTGGTGCCCCTATCCTAGTGTTAACAGAGCGCCAGTTCTCCTCAGACCTTTGCATAGGGCGCTATAACGCTCTTTTACCTTGGCAACAGAGAACCAGGCTCCTTTTGGCCAGAAAACCCTTCAGAACTGCCTTGTCTAGGGTTTGCCTATGTGTCTCTTTTGTTGAGTGATCTAGTGAGTCAATTTGTCTTCTCTTTCAGCCTTGACATCTGTCTTTTGAAGAATAAACATCTCATTTATTGGATCTTGTAGCCTTCTTCACCATTTTCATTGAATTTTTCCCTTTTGAGTGAAATTTGAAACCCTTGCATTGCTTTTCTTTCCTCATCAGCTGAATACAAACCCTGGTGAAGGTCATCAAAGGCCTACAAACCTCTTTGTCTTGATTTCGGTCAAGGTCATTTGTTCTTCAACTTTTGATTTTGGGTGTGAAGTTTGTTTTTTCTCTTTGAGTGTTTCTTTTCTCTCGCTTTTTCGTTTTGATTGCTACGAAAGGGTGTATTGTTTGTGTGATTTTTGCTTGTGCTAGATTGGTTTTCATTCATACCAAAAAGATAATTAGAAAGACAAGCATTGTGTTGTATTGATCATCATCCATACGCAAACAATAAAAGAATCTGCATGATTGATTGTGCATATCAGAAGGTATGTTAAAAGTTTTTTCATTACATCTGGATTTGATTGAGAAAAGAATCGTTTGAGGGCATTCCTTGTTTGTGCTGGATTAGTGAAAGAACTCTCTCTCTCCCTTAGATAGAAATTCATCGAAAGGAAATGACTGCTTATCATATTTGATGCATTCTTTGGGTCTGAGTCATAATTTCATTCATTTCACTTCCATGCACCCCTTTGCGTAAAGAACAGCCACAAAAAATCAATGCTAATTAAAAGTTATCTAGAACTTTTTCTTTTCTAGGATCCTCCACCAACAGTAGATTAGGCTTAAGACTTTGGATTAGGGTTGTGAGAATAACTCTCCAAAGTTTCTAAAACAAACAGTAGCATCCTGAGTTAGGGAGAGTAAATCCAGTTATCATATAAGTCTGCCTGGGATCCCCCTCTCACACAGGGGTTACGCACGAGGTTGCATTCAGGTAAGCTATGAGGACTAACCCTCCGTGGTTTAACTGATTGTGGTGGTCGGATCGTATTATGGGGGTCACTTTGAGGTAAATCCACAATTACTACGTGGAAGCCTTTTAGTTGATTTCGGTTTTGATACCCTGCCTGTACATTCGGATCGAACTGTCGATGGTTTCTGCCAGGGGCTGACTACGAATTGGTAACCTTAGTGGCCATAATCTTTAGGGTCTTACACAAGGTGACGGTGACGGGAAGTCTCACTATACCTGGAATAGACATTGGTCAAACTCACTCGGGCTCCTTGGAGGGTAAATCCACAATTACTGTGTGGAAGCTTGCACCAAGGCGTAATTTTGTTAAGCAGGTCGCCATTGTAACTGTTCCACCCTATCCCCACCCCTTCTGGACTTGATCACGTGACGTTGGATTTCATCACCAACTAGTATGGTCATCAAAAGAAGGTCATGTTTGCTTGGTTGTGATTCTTAGATTTTTTTAGCGTGTGTTGTTTCTTTTCATTAGTTGGCCATAGATTTCTTTCGACGACTCTTCTCCGCCAACATCGACCCTCCACGCCGCTCGCGGAGGCTACAGGGACTTCCTCCAGGAAATATGGAAGGAAATACCCCTCTACCCCCTCATTCTACCAAGGAATATCCTCGACAGAGTGAGGTTCATAATGCTACAACTTCCCAGGAACAAGTTCCCATCCCTCTGGAGAATTTCTGAATTGTCTCAGAATCCCCGGAAGCTTATCGCATTCCGGAGGGGTATGAACGACAAATCCTCCACCTGAATTCCACTGGAGAATTTGTTGTCGTCAATCCTTCTGACATTCCGGCCGGGTCTGCTCAGAATCCTCTAGCCAGTGACCCTTTTTAGACTGCGGATGTTGTTCGAAGTCCATCGCGCTTGGTGTGAGACCTTTATGGAACAGGAGAAGGTGCTGATGCATCTTTTTCCTATACGGTACCCCCAAATCATTTCACCAGTACTACCACTTTTACAGCCACACCAACCGTTGGTCTGAATATACCGTCTGTTGGCCCAAGGCCTACTATTCCCCTCCAGACAGCCCATTCGACAATGACCCCGCACATTCCGACTATCCCTGTCGGTAATGCGGTGGTTAATCAAGCCCCGATTGGCACACCTATAACACCAAGACCTACACTCCCTTTTGGATTTAGGGAATTGAATACTTCCACTATGACCACTGCCCAAACCACTACCCAAAATATACCGGGAAGTTCCATACCTATCCAACAACCCGGTGGGACTAGTCTTGGTGGTCCTAACCCGATCAGCAACATCGGTCAGTCGTTGGCATCTAGCTTTCAGATCCTGGGAACTCTACCTCAAACTGAGGGGCATCCTCCCTCCGGAGGACAAATTCCATTCAGAGGGAACCCTAATGATGGGGGGCATCCTCCTACCGGAGGACAAATTCCATTCGGGGGGCACCCTCATACTGGGGGGTAACCTCAATCCAGAGTACACCATCAACCACAAGGACAAAATTTGTCCACCGCGCCCAGTCCGTGGAGCATCCCTTTTCAAGGAAATCTGCATGCTTCTACAGGAAAAAATGTGTCTACCGCGCCCAATCCGTGGAGCATCCCTTTTCAAGGAAATCCGCATGCTTCCACAGGACAAAATGTGTCCACTGCACCTAATTCGTGGAGCGTCCCTTTTCAAGGAAACCCACATGCCTCCACAGGACAAAACATTCAGACTCCGCAACAACCCCCTTATGGACAAATGCCAAACCCACCCTACAATCCAAAAAACCCATCCGGTCATCCTCCGCTCACAAATACTTCTCAAAATATATCAAATCCTATGTACCTTGGTCAAAACCAACCTCACATGAGGGGGCCCATGAGTTATAATTATCCACATAACCCCATATTGGGCCCCACTGGTGTCCCTTTTCCACACCAGCATTACCCACAGGTTAACCGACAACTGCCTTTTCTGGCCACTCTAGACCTTCCAGACTTGTCTCGGTTAACGAATGATCCTATTTATCATTCTCTAGTTTGGTCAGCCATCCCAGCTAAACTTCCTTCTGATATCCAAAAATTTGACTAAAAACCTGGAGAAGACCCAAATAACCACGTGATGACTTTTCATTTGTGGTGTTCATCCAACTCCCTCATGGACGATTCGATTCGTTTGCGTCTTTTCCAACGAACACTTACGGGTCCCGCAGCGAAATGGTATATTGAATTACCACGTGCATCTTTTCATGACTTCAACTCTCTTGCCATGTCCTTCCTCACACACTTTCAACTACCCATCCGATACGAGACAGGTACTGAACTATTAACCTCTCTTCGCCAGACAACTTCCATGCATATGTCTGATCATATCCATGAATGGAGACGACGACGAAGGCTAATCAAAGCGGTCATTCCTGACCAATTGTTAGTGGAATGGTTCACGAAATCACTATTACCCCAGATCGCTCGTGATGTTTCCATGGGTGGCATAGTCACAGAGGAAGAATCCATCGCTCGGGCTCAGTACTTAGACCTAGTCTATTCACACTCTAGTACTCTATATGAGTTGATACTGAACGCTACCCGTACCACTAACGATCCATCCAAACCATCGACTGCTACGCATGAGGATGGAGTTATTGGCTCTGTCAAAACTCAATCTACTACCCAGTCTACTGGAACAATCCAGCAGCCCACTTCCACGGCTACTCCCAGTTCGACTGCACCCTCTTCTACCCCACCTCAAACTCAACTCTCTGATGTGAATGCGGTCTAGTCAACCCCTTCACAACAGCTTGGGGGCAAGAAGAAAGCGAGAAACAAACCAAAGAAGAACAACAACAATGAGCAACCCAAGACCCAACCACAAACCCCTGTTGTCGGAAAAAAACCACAACGAAAACCAAAATTCACGTGTCTCATTTGTGGTGATGATCACTACACTCGAGACTACCCACATCGCGATGAAGTGGTCAAAATTTTCAAGGGAAATTCAAAACCCGTTGTGCTCACTCATCCTTTTCCGCAGCAACAATCTTTGGTTGCACAAACCCCCACGCCGGGGGGCAGTTCCAACCAACCCCACGATGAAGCCTCGACAAGTGTCCACATTTACATGTTTAATGGAGTTAATCTAACAACTCGCTCCACGACATATGCCATGCTAGTTAAACCTGACAAGTCGAAGATCGCTAACGGTTCTGCATCAGACCCACTACCATCTTCCACCAATCCTCCATCTGTTAGCCCTCCATCTGGGCCACTCCAGATTGAGAAACCGTCTTTTGACTCTATCCTGTGCCCTCCTAAGAGCACCATCTAAAAATCTACATTCAATCCTAATTCACGGGCTGCCCAAAACTACAACATCATAAAAGATTTGGCCCAAGCCCCGTGTGCCATGTCCGCCTTGGAAGTTCTACAACACTGTCCCAACCAACATAGAACACTCTTAGCCGCTATTGGCACTTTTGATCCTAAGTCATCAAACTACCTCATGTTTAACCTAGATGACCATCAACCGTGACTCTCCCACCAGCTAGCATTCCAAATCGATGTGGTTGTTCACAATCAACAGATCCACCGGACTATCCTGGATGAGGGAGCCTCCACTTGTGTCATGTCCCTAGCCTGTTGGAAAGGCTTGAAATCACCCGACCTTAACAAATCCGCTACCATGTTACGTGCCTTTGACGGATGAGGTTTTCATCCTCGTGGATTATTACAATCCTTAGTCGTTCAGCTAGGCGGAAAAACTGTTTCTGTTGACGTCGAGGTGGTCGATTCCCCCCTCGATTACAACCTACTACTTGGAAGAAGTTGGTTCTACGTGATGACCATCGTCGCCTCGTCGGTGTTTCGATGCATACAATTCCCCCATCAAGGAAATTTTTTTACCATCGATCAGCTTGACTTCTGCACACCTGACACTCGCATCCCTGCTACCAACAATATTCCTTTTCTGGGAGACCACCCGGTTACGTATGAAAGCATTGGTGTTGGATTATTGAAAGATTCTAGCCTCATGGGTACCTTCCCTACACCACTTCCACCTACTGCACATCATATTGCCGTCGTCAATATGATTTCGACTTTGCCTTATCAATCCTTGGAATCATCTGACCCTTGGGTTGTTCCTAGTCTTTTGGAATTCGATGTGCTCGGTGACACCATGCCACTGAGCCCAGTCGAGGCCGCATACATAGCTATTCAATCTGCCTCTCCCTCATCGAACAATTCACATTCGTTGGCACCCGATACTTATTTGGTGCCCTCGTGGTTAGATTCCCTATCATCTGTCGTTGATTACATTTCCCATATATTTCCTTCAGACGAATCTATCATGGAAATGCTTAGCCTCGACGATCTACCCTAGGATGACAACCACCATCGATCTTCTTTTCTTCCACCATTGGAGGAAATCCAAGACATACAATCTGTCTTCCCCCCCGATGTTACCGAAGCTCCACAATCTCCTATCCTCACGATAGATACTCTCTCTAAGGGGAACATGGGTAACATCTCTACTACTGTCACGATCGACATTTCAATCAAAGAAGGTGTTATGGAAAACATCAACCTTGGTGTTAATTGTACACCCGACGAAGTGGTCTCTTATACCACTTTATTCAAGGAATTCCGCGATGTTTTCACATGGAGTTACGAGGAAATGCCAGGGATCGATCCTTCGATCGTCGTACATGAAATCAAAACCTACCCTGACGCAAAACTGGTTCAACAAAAGCTTCGCCCGGTTCATCCCAAGAAAGTCGCAGCTATAAAGGTAGAAGTTGAAAAGCTTCTAAAATCTCGCTTTATATATCCCATCCCTTTAACCGAATGGGTCTCCAACCTCGTTCCGATCGCTAAGAAACAAGGGATCATCCGTGTCTATGTCGACTATCGAGACCTCAACAAAGCTTGTCCTAAGGACAACTACCCTACGCCCTTCATCGATCAAATCATCGATAACTGTGCAAGAAGCGTAATCTTTTCTTTCATGGACGGTTTTTCTGGATATAACCAGATTGAAATCTTGCCTACAGATCAACACAAGATAGCCTTCATCCACCCTTGGGGAACTTTCGCCTACAGAAAGCTACCTTTTGGCCTTAAAAATGCTGGAGCCACTTTCCAGCGAACCATGTCGTACGCTTTTCATGACATCAAACATATCGCAGAACTGTATCTTGACAATTTACCCGCACATTCGTTAAATCGATCTGATCACATTGATCATTTACGCGTGATTTTCCTGCGATGTAGGTTCTACCGTATTCGTCTGAACCCACACAAATGAATTTTCACTGTCGAATCTGGTCGACTCCTCAGTTTCATTGTCTCCAAAGATGGGATTAGGGTGGACCCCTTAAATATCAAGGCCATCTTAGCCTTACCTCCACCCACCAATCTAACACAACTCCAAAGTTTGCAAGGCAAATCAAACTTTCTTCGCCGTTTCATATGCAATTGCGCCGATATCACTAAATAATTTATGCGGTTACTGCAACAGAATGTCCCTTTCATCTGGGATGATGCAGCTCAATGGTCATTCGATGCTCTCAAGCACACTTTGACCCATGCACCTTTGTTACATCCACCTGAATACACAAAGGATTACATTCTTTACTTGGCCGCTTCTACTTCCACCATCACAATGGTGTTAGTCCAAGAAGACTCTAACGATGAAGAACATGTGATTTACTATCTGAGCAAGAATTTATCTAGACCTGAACTCAGATATTCGCATGTCGAGAAAATGGCTCTGGCAGCTGTCATCGTTGTCCAAAGATTCCACCACTACATCTTATTACGCACCACCACGGTAATCGCAGACTCCAACCACATGTACCACATCCTGACACGTCAAGTACTTGGGGGAAAATATTCGAAATGGATCCTTATTCTTCAAGAATTCGATCTTGAGTTTACAAAAGCAAAAGCCAAAAAATCCCTGGTGTTTTCCGAGCTCATCTATGCTTTCCCTCCTGCCGATAAAAACATTGAACCTAGAGATTCTCTACCCGATGAATCTCTCTTCCTCATCAGCACCTCTGATCCTTGGTACAGAGACATTCTCCTCTACCTTCAAACACAACGTTTCCAGCCCAACATCTCTCATGAAGAACGATGACGCATTCATCATCACTCTCGCCGTTATCTCATCCTCGGTGACACTTTATATCGTCGTGGCATCGACACTATCCTTCGGCGATGTTTGACTCATGAAGAGGCTGAACGCGTTTTGAATGAGTGTCACCTTGGCGCCTGTGGCGGTCACCTTTCCGGAATGGCCACAGCCCAAAAAATCCTACGTGTCGGCTATTTTTGGCCCTCGATCTTTAAAGATTGTATCGAGGCTGTCAATAAATGCCCACCCTGCCAAATCTTTAACAAGAAGGCACACACCCACCCTATGCCGATGCACCCAATTATCGCCATTATCCCCTTTGCCAAATGGGGCATTGATTTCATGCAGTGTAAGCCTACCTCAGCTGGGGGGCACAGTTACATCATCGTCGCAGTCGATTACTTCACCAAATGGGCTGAGGCTATGCCTACCTTCCTGAATGATGGTTGTACTGCAGCTCTTTTTCTCTTCAACCACATCATAACTCATTTTGGTGTACCATGTGCCATTGTCACCGATCACGGTGCACACTTCAAAAACCAGATGATGAACGAGTTACATGTCAAACTAGGTTTTCTCCATGAAAACTCGTCCCCTTACTACCCTCAAGCAAATGGACAAGTTGAAGCTATCAACAAAGTCCTAAAAACCATGATCCAACGCATGGTAGGGGAAAACAAAACATCGTGGCATCTACAACTATTCTCCGCTCTCTGGGCCTATCGCACCTCTGTGAAAACTTCAACTGGATTCACTCCCTTCCAGTTGGTCTATGGTATTGAAGTCGTCCTATCGATCGAGTGTGAGATTCCATCACTCAAACTGAAAGTAGAAGTCCTGCCCCACACTTCCGCTGAAGAAGAATGATTTTTGTACCTGTCCAAACTGGACGAAACGCGTCGCGATGCTGCTCTCACCAATGAGGCACATCAGAAACGAATTAAAAGTCAATATGACAAATCTGTCCACCCTCGGACTTTCGTGGAAGGAGACTTAGTCCTTACTTACGACCAAGCCCACAATAAATTGGGGACAGGAAAGTTAGAACCCATGTGGCACGGTCCCTACATCGTTAAGCGTGTATTACACAAAGCTGCCTACGAGTTAGTTGATCATGACGGAATCTCCCTAGGAGAGCCCCGAAACGAGCTTTACCTTAATAAGTACTATGCCTAGATCACCTAGCATATTTTACTTTGTACATTATTGTATTTAGTTTTGGTGTGTCTATTTCTTTCGCGTGCGAGTCTTTACCATTGCCACTCATGACTATGCCTGTGTTTTCATGCGCAGATGACATCTTCCCTTCCTGTCTTTTTTGGGTTCACGGATGGCGCTAGCTGACATGCCCATAACATAGCTTCAGCAGCTTGGGTTATTTACCAATTTGACCAGGTGGTGAGTTCAGGAGGCATTTGTTTAGGACCAGCAACCAACAATATGGTAGAATATCATGTTGTCATTGGACTACTGACCCAAGCTTCCTCTCTAGGTATTTCTCACATCATCATTTACTTAGACTCCCAAATGGTGGTTCGTCAACTCAACCGTATCTACGCTATCCGTAGTCCTATCCTGCTATGCCTACACTTGCAAGTTCGTCGTCTCAAACGAATGTTCGATTACATCAAATATAGACACATTCTGAGAGAACTTAATAGTGTTTTGGATTCATTAGCAAATTATATTATGGATTGGTATCTTTCCCACATATAAAGATTTGAGGAAATCAAAACTGTACATTGCATGTAAATTAAAACACATCACAAACATCATCATGTACAAATCATTGGCATAATAAAAACTCAAAACTATATCTATCTATCTATCTATATATATATATATATATATATATATATATATATATATATATGGCGTGACTGAAATGTTTGTTTTACATCAAAAAGTGTGTAATAGAGAAAAATATTGGGTCCATCCACCCATACAACACTGCCTGACAAAGCATACAAAAACATGATCATGGGGAAACTCTAATCTCCCCGCACTGCGTTGTGCTATGAGTAACAGACTACTACATGCACTACACGTCTCAACAGAGAATTGATATTCTCTGGAACCCCTACAGTGTGTCACTGCAAATGCAAAGGCACGTCCCCCCTCCGCAGAGGAGGGATACCCATCGTAAGGCCTTGGAGGTTCCTCTCAACCTCCCGGAGGCCCACCACTGGTACTGCTAGGTCTACTGCGACTGGGGCACCTCCACGACGCCCTGGTACTGGTATGTCCGCTGGGCGCACTGCCC
>JASDQU010101402.1:126217-160300 GCA_032191745.1 Picea mariana | reverse complement strand
TTTGAATATACTCTCCTTGATCAAAATGCTCCATCATAAGGTGCTAGATCTTGGATTTAAGGTTTCTGCAACTGCTCCTACTAGTAACCCTAGCAACAGTGTTTTCAAAGCTGCTCCTGCTAGTAATCCTAGTGGCAATTCCTCAGCGAGCTCAATATCGTAATGGATATGCTTCCTTCTAGCGGTTATACTGAATGAAGGAGGTGTGGGCCCATAACCTGTTAGAATATGAACGAATGTGCTCATTTTACCATTGACAATATCACTATTGTGACCCAACCATAGGCCGAAGCCACCCTCTGAGAACCTTGACCTTGACAGAGAGAAGAATCCTGGTAGAAATTCAATAGCCAAGAAAGGATAATGCACCAAGCAAGAAGTAACCAAAACTGATCAGAGAGTCCCACCCAAAACTGGTGCAAAACCTTCCCCAGGACTTGAGCACGAGAATGCTAGATTGCAGTGTGCAAAAATGGCTTTCTGTAATTCTGAGAAGTGTGTCAAATGAGAGACTGGCACCTTGTATTTATAGTATTCCTGGAAGACTTGCCTGGGCCGACTTCTCTATCTGGGTACTAATTAATTCATATTAATTATCTCTCTTCGGCCGAAATATCATCTAGGGTTACTTTCATTTCTTTTCTTTCTTCTGAAACATTCTAATCTTGTCAAAGGTCATAATAGAGGTTCATACCTCCTGAAGCTACCATAATGTCAACACTCAACAAGTGGAAAAATCCACCATTGGATGCTTTGGAGCACCGCGCGAGAAGGAGGGAAAGACGGGATGATGAAGCCCTGAAAATGTGGGTCAAGTTGACCTAGGGTTTTAGACACCTAGGGTTTTGGAAACCTAGGTTTCATCCTAAGGTTGTCGGTGAGATATTGCAATGTATAAATAAAGGTCTAAAGGACCTGTGATGGATGGGTGCTAAGTCGGTTGAGAGTTCATTGTTAGTGTGTGATTGAGTGAGTACTATTGTGTGAGAGAGAAGTGCTGAGTGAGAGGGCCTTCTATATTGTAAGATCTTTAGCTGGGTGCATAGGGAGGGAAGACATAGAGGAAGAGAGAGAGTTCTGTAAGCTAAGAGCGCAGATAAGAACTGTATGCTTTCATATTAATATATTATAAAGCACAATTCTGTGGACATGGCCCTAGAGAGAGGGTGAACCACGTATATCTTGTGTTATGTGTGATTGATGTTGGGTTCTTTGTGATTCGATATGCTTCTATTGTGATATTGTGTTAGATCTAAGATATAACTTGTGCAGTAGGCGTAAGGAAGATCAATAATACTAGGTTACTATGTGTAGTTAATTTGAATCCATTTTTCATTTCCTCTGGTTGTAGACACCCGTGTCCTTCAACCCCCTATTGCTACTTTGGGTGAGACTGCATATGCTTTGGAGGTGTTGCCGAAAGGGCCAGTAGTTAGGTATTTTTGGTGTTCTATGGAGTTGAACCCTAGGTCTACCCCTGTGCCAACAAATGGTTCCGTTGTTGGGACCAGAATCTTCTCAAGGGAATGTCAAGGTGGTTTCTATCGAAGAAAAAGATTCAGAAGTGGATAGAGGATCAAGATAAGGAATTTGCTGAAGCCCAGAACAAGAACCCTAATATTAGTACAGAGGATTGGTTGGGAAGATATATCTTTACTAATATACACAAGGTTTTCTTTGGAGGAATCCATCAGGAGTTATACGAGTGGCTAGCTAGGTTAGTAGACACCCAATTTGAGATCAGATCTAAACCACCTGTGGTTTGGACGTCGACGTCGATCAAGAAGATCAAGAGAGTTGATAATGCCATGTCAAGAGTAGTATATCACTGGTTTGATAACACCATTTGAGGGTATATCGTCGAGTTTGTTGTTGACAGAGTAGAGTCATATAGCCAAGATGAGAGGTATTTCTTTAAGGGACCCAGAGGAAAATTTCTACACTTTTTGAAGTTGAAGATCAAGATGCTATTGCATGAGAAGAACATATTGAAGATACAGTAGTTGGTCGGATTGGAAAAGAGATAATGTTCAAGAACTCAAATAGAGACAATGACACAGAGGCTGAACATACGCGCAGTGGAAGAGTGTTCAGAGAAGTCCCTCTTGCGAACCTATTTAAGAAGACCTACAGGGACAAGGGTTTCTATAGTGGAGAAGAGGCAGATCTAACAGACGAAGAGAATTTAGAATCTGCTAGGGCAGAGGAAGGAAAAGATGAAGAACCTCGCCGGGAAGATCCAGAAACTTTAGGAACCACACCGACTATTGAAGTAAGTACTCTTAGTCCTCCTGATGTTTCAACAACATTAAGCAATCAAAGTAGTCAGAGTCACCAGAGTGCTCTAAGCACTGTAACTAGTAGTCCACCACATATTCAGTCAGGAAACCTAGGAAGACCTATGGAATATGAGATGAGGTTACCCACCTTTAGAGGAGATGAATCTGAAGATCCTAATCAACACTAGTTTCTATGTGAAGCTGTGTGGAGTATTAAAAATATCACCGACGAAGATGTTAAACAAGATCAGCTCAGTACTACACTAAGAGATCGCGCACTGAGATGGTACATGAAGTTTGTCCAAGGAACTTCACCGAAGCCACTGAATGTCATTAAGAATGTGCTAATTGCTGAATTCGAGAAACCTAAGTTAGAGTCACAGTGCATTACAAAGATAAAAGAGATCAAGCTGAGAATAGTTGAAACTGTGTGGGAATTTGATCAAAGATTTAAGACTCTAACAAGCCATTTGAGTTTCCAGATCCCAAATGAGAAGAACACAGAATGGTTCATCGCTACCCTCTTACCACACATCAGAGTTCCTCTGATGCATCAAAATATTGCTTCGCAGGCTGAGGCACTAGATATCCCCATGAAGTTAGAATCAACCCCTATGGGAGAATCCAGCTCAGGTATGAGTCAAATCTTGAGTCAGCTGACTAGCTTATCTCTATAGGTCAAAGATATGAAGAAACACAAGAGAAAAGATAAAAGAGAATACATCTAGTGTATCATATGCAAATCATAAGGCCATGACAAGGAACACTATCCTTTATTTCATGAATACTTGGCCTCTGGAGCTCCGAGCCCTTTGAGGCAAGCTACCCTACTCTGGTGCGAGGTATGTAGAAATAGACATTGCCTTGGTGAATGCTACTATCTGCAAAAATATGTCCAGACACCCACAAATCTGTATTGCATGTTCTGTATGTCGGTAGGACAAAATGACAGGTTTTGTAGGGCCTATGACCTCATGCATGAAAGGTTGAGGGATATATACAAAATTCAAGGTGAAGTATAGCAAAGAAGGAAACACTACGCAGTATAATTCCATTGGGAGAGGAAACTTCAACCCTCGCGGTGGATTCAGAGGAGGAGGTATGGGTCGAGGCAGAGGACAGATCATCTGTTACAACTATGTGCAACCAAGACACTTAGTAAGGGACTGTCAGAACCCTTGTACCACTTGCAGCTACTACATCTCATTCGAACATGTTATTGAAKATTGTCCTGTGTTGCTAGCCAAATTTCAGRAGAGACGAGGACCTCAACAGAATCYGCAAGTGCAACTGATATATGTTGAAGCTTGCGGAGAGGACCCTAGAGTCGCTGYTATCACTAGAGGAYGTGATGTTACAGGAGAAGATAGAATAACCCAATGAAATACTATAGAAGAATCGGGAGTCCAAAAAGCTGCAGAGAAGACATGAGTTTTTGATGCAAAGAAAGAAAAACAAATATTTGAGAATGCAAGAAAAGAATTYGGGAGAGACCAAGGTTCTTCATTGAATACACGACCATAAGTAAGTTAATGTGGAATGCCTCTCGCATTCGACTAGTCTACTCTGCCAGGAGAAGGAAAAGAGGTAAGAAAGCTCATGGAATTCTTATATACTTGTATTAAGTTGATTYAGGATGAAAGCGATGTACAAGGGCTACAAAATTTAATCAGACAGTACGAGCTAGCAAAGATAGATCCATTGTTGAATAGATAATTACACCAATTCTCTAAAAACAGAAGGACAAATAAGGAACTACAATTGAATGCTCAAATTGGAGAGTATGATATAGACTATGTAGTCCTTGAATTAGGGTCGGAGGTCAATGTCATAACGAAGCAGACCTGGTCACTGATGGGAAAACCTAAGCTGATATACTCCCCTATCAAGCTTAGGATGGATAATCAGCAAGCTGTAAGCCCCTTTGGAATATTGGAACATGCCCCAGTGGAAATTAACAGAGTAAGGACGTTTGCATATTTTGAAGTAATTGAGATAGTTGATGATAACTGTCCTTATCCTGCGCTGTTAGGAATTGACTGGGATTTCAAGAATTATACTATTGTTGACTTAAAGAAAATAAGAATGACATTTGAAGGAGATGGCCTTAGGGTCATTTCACCTTTGGATCCCAACGAAGGTCAGAGATACACAGAACCCATCAGGGAAGAAGACCGTGCATATGAACTAGAAAACATATACAAATTAACAGCCAGACAACATGATTACATTAATCCTACTACGGATGGGAACCTAATATGGCAAAGTGACAATGATTGTTCATCAGATTCAGAAGAAGAACTGGAGAGCCGATTAACCAGATGTGCTAGATTAATCAGAGAAGTTCGCTGGATCGACACAACAATAAGTAACTTGCCCACCTTTGATGGTCTAAATCATTTAGAAGCTTTCTTGTTGGAATTTGAAGAAATTGTACCAATACAAAAAATATTGTTGGCAATGGAGGAGGCCCTAAAAGAAACTCTAGAGATGGTGGGAGACACACAAAAACAACATTACGGAATGGATACAATGTTGCACTCTGATGACAACGTGGTTTTCAGAGAAAGTAGAAGGTTGCAAATTTAGGTACACGTGTCAAAGTTGTCTGAAGGACCATGTGCGACGTTGTGAGGAATCCTTGGGTCTCATTTCTCAAGAGTAGTGGGTGCATAAATTCATCAACACACTGGACACAACCCTTATCAACTGGTATCTTCAAGCATAACTACGCCTCATCACTACAAATTGGGAAGGTGTGACCTAGAACTTTGTAATTACCTTTTTGTTTGAAAGCCAATATCCTACAGTGGATCAAGTGTTATAGATTTTAAGACAAAAAGTATTTGAGGAGGCACCTAGCCTCCTTTTGGAACAAGAAGAGGAGGAATGGACTATGCCTCTTCAGAAACTGCAAGGTTGTTACAATATCAATGCTAATGAAGACGATGATCCTAGGAAGGTGAACATCGCTGAAACAAAAAGAGAAAGAGACATAGAAGGACCAGGAACTACCTTTCATTGGACAGTCGGACAATATCAATAAAGTCAATATTGGAACAGAGAAAACACCAAAGCTTGCAAATGTTGGATATTATTGGGTTGCTGACACTATTGACAAGATCATAGATTTACTGCATGAATATCAGGACTTGTTTCCAACCAAGTTCACTAATATGAAGGGCATTAAAGGGCCCATGGGAGAGATGAGGATCCCTTTGAAACTAGATGCAAGGCCAATTAAACAAATACCCTACAGATTGAACCCTAAATATAAGGAGAAAGTGAAGATTGAACTTGACAGAATGTTGGAAGTAGGAATCATAGAACTTGTTGAAGAGTTAGAGTGGATTAGAACTATGGTGGTACAAGACATGAAGACATGAGAAATTAGGATCTGTGTATATTTTATGAAGCTGAATGATGGCTATTTGCATGACCCATTCCCTACACCATTTACTGATGAAGTGTTGGATAATGTAGGAGGACAGGAGGTATACCATTTTACAGATGAATTTTTAGGATACCATCAGATCCAGATTGCCAAGGAAGATCGCCATAATACCACATTTGCAATAGAATGGGGATCCTACCTGTATACAGTGATGCTATTTGGATTGAAGAATGCCCCAACCATGTTTTCCAAGGTGGTGGTCGAAGAGTTCAAGGAGTTTTTACATAAATTACTGGAAGCATATTTTGATAATTGGACTATTTTTAGATTATTACAAAATCATATCGAATGTTTAAGAATAATGTTGGATAAGTGTAGGCAGTGTCAGATTGCATTGAACCTAAAGAAGTGCATCTTATTTTCACCCTTTGGAGTACTATTAGGTCATATTGTGTGTAAGCAGGGACTACTGGTAGACCATTCTAAGATTTACATTATAGTTGCTCTGCCCCCTCCTACTTCAGTCAAACAGCTGCGCACTGTGGTGGGACAGACTGGATATTACATGAAGTTCATTAAAATCTATGCACAGATCACAACACCCATGGAGAATATTTTGAAGAAAGACTGTCAGTTTATTGGACAGAAGAATGCTAGCAGAGCTTCGACACACTAAAACATAAAATGGTTACTGTGCCTATTCTGGATTTCCCAGATTGGAGAAATGAATTTCACGTACATGTCGATGCATATTCTATTGCATTAGGATTTGTGTTAGCAAAACTAGGATCTAGAGACATTGACCACCCGTTATCCTTTGCTAGCAGGAAGCTATCAACATCTAAAATTAATTACACCACCACTAAGAGATAAGGGTTATCCATGGTGTATGCACTGCAGAAGTTTTGCCACTACTTGTTGGGAGGACACTTTAAAATGTTTACAGATCACTCTGTGCTGAAATACCTAGTCAACAAGCCAATGTTGGGGGGGAGAATATGCAGATGGCTTTTGCTATTTCAGGAATATGATTTTGAGATTGTGGTTAAGCCAGGAAGAATGAACAAAGGTCCTGACCACTTGTCGAGGTTGGAACATGGAGAAGAGCCTACTAGTTTGGATGATACATTGTCAAATGCACAATTGCTAGCCATTAGAAAGATTGATGATCACTTCACGGAGATAGTCCAATTCCTTTCAATAGGAATGGCACCGAGTGAATACATAATCAACCAGAAGAAACAAGTGGTAGTGCGCACTGCCCTCTTTTCACTTATAGATGGACAACTATACAAGATGGGGCCTGATGAGATATTGAGGAGGTGTTTTATGGAGATAGAGAGACGATTGATCCTCACATAAGCTCATGAAGGCATCACAAGAGGAAACTACACAGGGAAAGAAACAATGCAGAAGGTTCTTAGAGCTAGCCTTTGGTGGCCTACCTTACATAGAGATGATAAGGACTATTACAGAGCCTGTGATGTATGCCAAAGAGTTGAAAAACTGTCCATAAGAGATGAAATGCCTTTAGTACCGCAAATGACCCTACAAGCATTTGAGAAATGGGCCATTGACATCGTGGGACCTATAAACCTACCAGGGAAGCACACAAGAGCTAGATACATAATCACTGCGATAGAATACTTGACTAGATGGGCCGAAGCAAGAGCATTTAAGGAATGTAGTGAAACTACAATTGCGCACTTCATATTTGATGAAATCATAACTAGGTTTGGATGCCTGAAGATCCTTATGAGAAATAAAGGAACGCATTTCATCTATAATACCATTGAAGCCTTGACTGAGGAATTTTCATTCCATCATCAGAAGAGCACACCCTATCATCCACAAGAAAATGGGATAGTTGAAGCATTCAATAAAATCTTGGAGATAACGATGTAGAATATTTGTAGTGTGAACAGGGATGACTGGGATTTAAGAGTACCAATAGTACTATGGGCCTATAGAACCACTTGCAAGAAGCTAACCATGCAGACCCCCTTTAAGTTGGTTTATGGTCTCAAAGCAGTTGTCTCGATGGAATATTTGGTTCCAATATTAAGAATTGTAGCCTTTACAGATATGGATGACATTGACGTTGTTCAAGAGAGGCTCGCACAGTTGTTTGAACTAGAAGAAGACATATTTATCACAGGATTCCATTAGCAGGTACAGAAGGAAAGAGAAAAGGCCTACCATGACAGGCACATCAAGAAGAAGGCATTTAAGTAAGGAGATTTGGTTATGGTATATGAAAGTAAGTTCATGAAGCATCCAGGAAAGTTCAAAATACATTGTCTTGGTCCATATGAGGTTTCCTATGTTATACAAGGAGGAGCTACGTAGTTGAAGACCTTGAATGGGGAATGGAAGGAAGATTTGGTGAACGAGAGCTGGTTGAAACTGTACTATGAAAAACAACTTCCTCGTAGCTCTCACTAAAAGCATAAGGAAAAGGCTCCAAGTAACAGGTGCAATTCAAACTAGGTACTAGACACAGAAAAGAAAGTCTGCACACATTCGGGAGGAAAGAGCATAGGTTGCTCTGCACAACATGAAGTCGAAGAAAATCAGAAGGATCAGATATCAAGTGCCTTGGTACGAGTTACAAGTGAGTGTTGGGGGTTAGTTAACCCTTGGGTATGGAAGTAAGTGAAGAGTAAAGAAGAAAAGACAAAGTTATGAACTACATGGAAGACACAATGACTGATACTAGGTCGAGGTGAGCAGAAGAGTAGAAAAGACGGTGTGAAGTAAGAGAAAGAAAACTGTTGGAAGAGGATATTGAGGATGATAGATCAGTAAGGAATATGGATCATGGACAACTCAACAAGTGAAAAAATCCATTGTTGGATGCTTTGGAGCACCACACGAGAATGAGGGAAAGACAGGCTGGCGAAGCCCTTAAAATGTGGGTCAATTTGACCTAGGGTTTTAGACACTTAGGGTTTTGGTATTTAGGGTTTTGGACACCTATGTTTTAGCCTAAGGTTGTCGGTGAGCTATTGTAATGTATAAGTAAAGGTATAAATGACCTAGGAAGGGTGGGTGCTAAGTTGGTTGAGAGTTCATTGTTAGTGTGTGATTGAATGAGTATTATTGTGTGAGAGAGAAGTGTTGAGTGAGAGGGCCTTCTTTATTGTAAGAGCTTCAGTTGGGTGCGAAGATCAAACCTACAGCTAGGTGCGTATGGAGGGAAGACAGAGAGGAAGAGAGAGAGATCTGGAAGCTAAGAGCACATATAAGAACTGTATATATTATAAAGAATAGTTATGTGGAAGTATCCCTAGAGAGAGGGTGAACCACACATATCTTGTGTTATGTGTGATTGATGTTGGGTTCTTTGTCATTCGATATGTTGCTATTGTGATATTGTGCTAGATCTAAGATATAACTTTCACAGTAGGCCTAATGAAGATCAATAATACTAGGTTACTGTGTGTAGTTGCTTTGAATCCATTTTTCATTTCCTTTGGCTGTAGACACCTGTGTCCAACAACCCCCTATTTCTACTTCGAGTGAGACTGCATCTGCTTCGTAGGTGTTGTTGAAAGGGCTAGTAGTTAGGGATTGTTGGTGTACTCTTGGAGATGAACCCTAGTTATGCCCCTGTGCCAACACCCCCTATAAATCTTGTCCTTTTCCATCTAGTAGCCAATGATGTATTTATTATTAATAATGATCAGAACATTACATTTCTTAGGAACACTAACCTCTTTTAATTGTTTGGGCACTCTGGCCTCTCATCAATTAACAAAATAAATTATTTAATATGGGCTCAAAATCTAGTGTGTTACACGCACTACCATGGTCATTGTAGACTTGAACCCCATGTACCACATCTTGATTCGTCAAGTACTCGGGGACAAATATCCGAAATTGATTGTTATTCTCTAAGAGTTCGATCTCAAGTTTGTCAAATCCTAAGATAATAAATCGTTGGTTTTTGCAAAATTAATTTTTGATCTTCCCCATACTAATTAGAATATTGAGCCCAAAAATTCCCTTCCCAATGAATCCATGTTTCTCATTAGTACGTCTGATCCATGGTATGGAGATATTCTTCTCTATCTCCAGACCCAACGCTTTCAGCCTGACATTTCACGTGATGAACGATGTCACACTAGACACCATTCAAAGCACTGCCATATCATTGGTGACACCTTGTACCGTTGTGGCATTGATACTATTTTATGAAGTTTCTTAACCCATGAAGTGGCTGAACACATTTTAAATTACTGTCACCTTGGATCTTGTGGAAGTCATCTTTCTGAGATGGTTACAACCCAAATTCTTTTACATGCCAGTTATTTTTGGCCTTCCATATTGAAAGATTGCATTAAGGCTGTTAAAAAATTCCCACCTTGTCAGATCTTTCAGAACAAATCACGTACCCACCGAACTCCCGTTCATCCCATTGTCACCATCGGCCCCTTTGAAAAATGGGGTATCAATTTCATGCAATATAAGCCTACCTCATCTGGGGGGCATGGTTATATTATCGTTGTCGTCGATTATTTTACTAAATGGGTTGAGTCTATGCCTACATTCCTTAACGATGGCCAAACTAAAATAATTTTTATAATCAATCACATCATCGCTTGATTCGGTGTCCCACAAGCTATTGTAACTGATCATGGATCCCATTTCCAGAACCAAATGATGGGTGAATTGCGCATCAAGTTAGGTTTTCTTCGTGAAAATTCATCCCCTTACTATCCTTAGGAAAATGGACAAGTTGAATCCATCAGAAAAGCCCTAAAAACCATGCTTCAATGCATGGTGGGGGTGAACAAAACCTCTTGGAATTTACAACTCTTCTTCGCACTTTGGGCTTATCAAACTTTAGTTAAAACCACCACTGGATTTACACCCTTCCAGTTGGTATACATGATAGAAGAAGTATTACCGATAAAATGTGATATTCCCTCTTTGAAACTCACTGTAGAACTCCTACCCCATACTTTTGTTGAAGAGGAATTATTTTTATATCTAACCAAGATGGATGAAACCCATCGCGATGTTTCTCTCATCAACAAGACATATAAAAAATGCATCAAAACTCAATATGATAAGTCCATCCAACCTCGCACTTTCGCAGAAGGACATCTGGTCCTGGTCTATGATAAAGATCATGACAAACTTGGGGCAGGAAAGTTAGAACCCATGTGGCATGAGCCATACATCGTAAAAAACGTGTTACAGAGAGGTGCCTATGAGTTTGCAGATTACGATAGATTATCTCTCGGTGAACCCTGAAATGGGATTTACCTAAAGAAGTACTATGCATAAAATATATTGCATGTGTGATTTGTACATTATTGTACTATATTCTAATTTTGATATGGCGTGTATTTACTTTTATGTGCATGAGTTTTTCCCCAACTTCTTATACTTGGATTTGTAATCGAATGTGAAGATGAAATCATCCTTTCCCATCTATTTCGGGTTTGCGGATGATGCTAGTTGACATACCCATAATATCGCTTCTGTAACTTAGGTCATTTACCACTCTGGCGATTTAGTGAGTTCAGGAGGAATTTGCCTCGGATCTGTGACCAATAACATTGCAGAATGTCATGCTATCATCGAACTTTTAACCAAATATTCTTCTCTAGGTATATATCAATTTATTATCAACCTTGATTCTCAACTGGTGGTCTGCCAACTGAATCGTGAGTATTGTTATATTTGCAAATGTGGAAACAAAAATATCATAAGATGAGAATAGTCACACAAAATTAAAAGACACGGAGATTTATGTGGTTCACCCAAAAATTGGGCTACATCCACCAAGCAAAGGCATCGGTTGTCTTATTATTTAGAGCATGGAGATTACAACAGCTCACTCACACTCCTCTCATGTCTGCCTCTACGGGCTTAAATAAATTTATATACATTTACATAGGAAAACTGATTATTAAATGCAATATTATCCATATTCTAACTTGGTATTTTTGGTTACAACCAATGCTGGATTATAGGATCTGAAATCCTAATCCTAGAGGAATTCGTTGTCACTAGTTTTCAACAATCTCCACCTTAACAAAAATTAACCTGATACCTTTCTCCTTCCTTTTGTTCATCACCTTTTCTGCAAGCCAAGAGAAGCCAAGCACCATCATAGCTTCTCTAACAATACTGTTTTTGTGAACATGTCTATGCAGTTCTCTTTTGTATGAACTTTCTCAAGAGAGACTCCACCTTCATCGATGACCTATCTTACAAAATGGTACTTGATAGGTATATGTTTTGTTTTACTATGGTAGGTTGGATTCTTAGCCAAGTGAATAACACTTTGACTATCACAAAGTAACTTTACCTTATCCTACATCCTTCCAAACTCACCAAACAAACCTTTCAACCAAACTTCCTCTTTGCAAGCATGTGAAGTAGCTACATCTTCTGCTTCTATAGTGGATAAAGAAACAATGTTCTGTAGCTTTGAAATCCAACTAATAGCTCCACCTGCAAGAGTAAAGACATACCCTGAAGTCGACCTTCTTTTTTCCAAATCACCAGTAAAATCAGAATCAACATATCCTTGGACTAATTCACAACAATTGTTATAAGTGATATAGTAATCACTTGTGCCTCTCAAATACCAAAGCACCCATTTCACTTTTTCCCAGTGCTCTTTACCTGGATTTTCCATATACCTTCTGACAACCCCAACTTCATGTAAAATATCTGGCCTTGTACTAACCATCACATACATTAAACTTCCTATTGCATTAACATATGGTATTTGAGACATATATTCCTTTTCTTCTTTTGTACTAGGACATAAACTTGAAGAAATCTTAAAATGGGAAGCCAAAGGGAATGAAACTGGTTTCACATCGTTCATACCAAACCTTAAAAGTATCTTCTCAACATACTTCTACTGTGACAACCAAATCTTACCATTCCTCCTATCTCTGAATATCTCCATGCCCTAAATCTGCCTTGTTTCTCCTAGATCTTTCATATTGAACATCCTAGCCATTTGAGCCTTTAACCTATTGATCTCAGTTATGTTTTTTCTTGCTAAAAGAATATCTTCATCATACAATACTAAGATAATGAATATGCCATTATTCAATTTCTCAAAGTAGACAAAATGATCATACTCACTCCTTGTATAATTCTGGCTCACCATGAAAGAGTCAAATTTCTTGTACCATTGTCTAGGTGACTGCCTCAGACTATACAATGATTTCTTGATCCTGCAAACAAATTTCTTGTTGTGATTTTGAATGAACCCTTCAGGTTGTTCCATGTAGATATCCTCATCCAAATATCCATGTAAGAAAGCATTTTTAACATATAGTTGCTCCAACTCCAAATCAAGTAAAACAACCAATGCTAACACACTTCAAATTGAAGCAATCTTAAAAACTGGTGAAAAAATATCATTAAAGTCAATACCTTCTTTCTGAGAATATCCTTTCGCAACCAGCCTTGCTTTGTACATTTCCACCTTATGATCATCACCCTTCTTCAACTTGTAAACCCACTTGAAACCTACAACTTTCTTGTCCCTTGGAAGTTCTACCAGGTCCCATGTGGCATTCCTCTCTAATGCCTTGATTTCATCCTTCATTGCTTATTTCCATTTATCATTGTTAGAACCCTTCACAACTTCCTGATAGCACGAAGGTTCATCATCATTAGTACTTAAAGAAACTGGCGAAACAAAATCATCATACCTTCTTGGAGGATTTCTGACCCACATAGATCTCCTTAGAAAAGTTTGTGGCTCATCCACATTCTGTTGATTTTTATCATCAACAATGTCTTCCTCTGCAAGAAACTCTTCATGAACATCTTTAGAAACTTGTTTATGTTCACTTTCATCTATATTTGAATTGGTTTCAAACTGAATCTGTTAATACTTAGGTACTTCTTCCTGTTTAATTTGAACATCTATATCTAATTTGATGAGAGATGATTCATCAAATATTACATCTCTGTTAATGGTGATCTTGTGGGCAATAGGATCCCACAAATTTTACCCCTTAATACCATCACCATATCCAACAAAGATAAGCCTTTTTTATTTCGGATCTAATTTAGAACAATGATGTTTCAGAATTAGAGCATAGGCTTCACAACCAAAAAATTTAAGATTAGAATAATTACAAGGGTGACCTTTCCATACCTCTTCATGAATCTTGCATTCTATTTTTGTTGATGGTGATCTATTCACCAGATAACAAGTTGTAGTTACTTCTTCTGCCCACAGTTCCTGCTACAAGTTGGCGTTACTAAGCATACTCCTTTCTCTCTCTAGAAGAGTCCTATTCATGAATTCAACAAATCCATTTTGCTGAGGAGTATAGGCAGTGGTTTTATGCCTATCAATCCCAAACTCCTTGCAATAGTTCTCAAATTCCATTGACATAAATTCACCAGCATTATCATTTCTTAAACATTTAATGGATCTACTAGTGATATTTTCTACCAAAGCTCTAAACTACTTGAAAACAATAAATACATCAACCTTTTTTTTCAACATATACATCCACACCTTCCTAAAGAAATCATCTTTAAAAGTAAAAAAAATATGATGATCCTCCATACAAAACAGTAGGGGATGGCCCCCAAACATCATAATGAATATAATCAAGGATTCCTTTACTGGTGTGTCTTTCGATTTTAAATTTCGATCTATTCTGTTTTCCATAAATACAGTGCTTTCATAAATCTAACTTTAAATACTTTAGACTAGGAAGTAACTTGTAATAAGTTAATACCTTTAATCCTTGTTCGCTCGTATGACCCAAACGTTGATGCCACAGTCGAGAATAATTACTGTCTTTCTCATATACCGATGTCGCATGATCTGACTCAGTTCTTCCTTCTAATAGAAACAGGTTACCAAACTTCTTCTCTTTCATAACCAACATGATTATTTTGTAGACTTTCATAACTCCACCTTGAAAAATAATTTTATATCCTCTAGTGTCTAAGACTCCCAAAGAAATTAGGTTCTTCCTAAACTTAGGTACATGTCTTACATTAGTTAGTATTTTAACAGTTCCATCAAACATCTTAATTCGAATGCTACCAATTCCCACAACTTTACATGAAATATCATTTCCCATGTAAACTATTCCATCATCTATAGACTAGTAAGTAATAAAGCAGTGTCTATGAAGACACATGTGATTTGAAGCACCAGAATCTAATAACCATTGTTCATCATGACATGAACCAATACTAATTGATAAAACTTCATCAATCATACCTGAACCTATTGTTGAACCTGTTTTAGTTGCGTTTTCTTCCTTCGTCTCTTTTGGAGGGTCTTCTTTGGAGGCTTGTTGTCACTTCCAAATGTCCTTCTTCAAGTGTCCATATTTTCCACAAAACCAAGACTTAAGTTTTCTCTTCTCTCCCTTCGAATTTGACCGAGGGAAATCCCTCTGACCCTGTCCTCTTTCTTTAGGTATGTCTCTGACCATCATCGCCTTAGATGTAGAGGTTTATGAATTCGTTTTCTTTCTTGTTTCCTCAAACAACAATGCTCCAACAATAACATCAAACTCAATACTTTCTGATGTGATGAAACTAATAGAGGTAACAAAGTGATCCCATGATGTGGGAAAATAACAAAATAATGTAATTTCCCTATCTTCAGAATCGAATTTTATTTAAAAGTATTGAAATGAACTAAGAGAGTATTAAAAGTATTTAAATGATCAACTATTTTTGTACATTCTTTCATGTGCAAACTGTACAATTATCTTTTCAGGAATATCCTATTCGTCAAGGATTTCATCATGTACAGGGTTTTCAGCTTCATCCATAAACCAACTGTTGTCTTATCCACAACAATGTTGAACAAAACATCATTGTCCAAACATAGGTGTATGGCACTTAGTACTCTCACATCAATCTCATTCCACTCATCATCTAAAATGGTCATGGGTTTCTTTGTTTTTCCCAAAAGCGCATTCACCACGCCTTGTTGCACGAGAAGATCATGCATCTTCATCTTCTAGATCTCAAAGTTGTTCTCTCCATTGAACTTATCGATTTCAAATTTGTCACTCTGAGTTTTCACCATTAGCATAAGAAAAAATTCCAAAACACCACTACTTATAATAACCAAGGCCCTTTAAAAATAATGTGGAGGAATAAAGGTATAAACCTCAAAAAAGGTTTAAAAGGAAAAAAGTTTAATAAAAGGTTTAATGTGACTTTAATATTGAATGTAATATTAAAATGTCAATGTACAAACCTCACCTTTTATTTAAAATAAAAATAAAAGTCACCTTTTATAAGCATTCACCTTCGTGCTTAATTCATACCACCTTTTTAATGCATACACTCCTCCACCTTTTTTAAAATGTTTTAAACATTCACCTCATGAAAAATCCTTCAGCGTTTAATTAAAAAAGGGGTCAACCTTTCATACCTTAAATTCTTTTAAAAACATGCGAATTTTTTATGAAGAGATTGTGATCTTTGTTTTAAAAGGATTCGTCGCACCTCCTGATGCAACTGGAGTGTGACTATCTTGAAGGGTCTATGCACTGTAACACATAGTTGGACCATGACAATTTGAGGAAATCGAACGCGAGTGAAGGCTGGCTAATAACACGTCTCACCCTTCGAGAGGAGGGACCTGTGACGATGTGGAAATTGATGCACCTCACATAGATGTTGCTGCTCCTCCAAAATTTGACGCTCTCAACACCCTCTCCTCCAACTAGATCTGATACCACTTGTTATATTTGCAAATGCGGAAACACAAATATCATAAGACGAGCATAGTCACACAAAATTAAAAGACACGGAGATTTATGTGGTTCACCCAAACATTGGGCTACGTCCACCAATATAAGACATCGGTTGTCTTATTATTCAGATCATGGATATTACATCAGCTCACTCACACTCCTCTCATTTTTGCCTCTATGGGATTACATAAATTTATATACATTTACACAAGAAAATTGATTATTAAATGCAATCTCATGCATATTCTAACTTGGCCCTTTTGGTTACAACCATCGTTGGATTATAGGATCTGAAATCCTAATCCTAGAGGAATTCATTTTCACTAGTTTCCAACAAGTATGCCATTCGTAATCCAGTTTTTCTATGTCTCCATCTAAGGGTTCGTCGTCTTGAAATATCTTTTGAATTTGTAGAATAAATACATATATCGAGAGAACTCCATACAATTATAGATTCATTAGCAAATTATATGTTAGATTGGTATATTGTGCATATATAAACATTTGGAACATGTAGCACATACATAAAAACATCACATAAAAAGAAATATAATATAGGTAGCCACTGAAAAACTCATTTATATATAATCTTGATAGCAAAAGTTTTGTCAAAATACATCATCCAAAAAAGTACATAGGAGGGAAAAACATGGGCCTTTACGCCCATAAAATCATCATAAAAGACTAAAAGTGTCTAGAGGCTTTACTCGTCTCCCTGCACCACATTGTGCTCATAATAGCACATGACTGCTCTCGCCACTCATTGTAGCAAATGATTAAGACCTTTAGGTACACCAACTATATGTCTCTGAAGGTGCAGGGGTACATATCATATCCTCATGGAAGGAACGCTCATGGTCATACCATGGAGGTTCCTCTCCACCTCTCGGAGTCCTCCTACTCCGACGTCAATATTTGCTGGAGTCCTCCTACTCCGACGTCAATATTTGCTGCCGCCTGAGAATCTCCATGACATCCTAGTGTCGACATTTCTTCCAGAATTGATGTGCCTCTGTTTTCATGATGAAAAAAAAATGAATTAGACCCCTTGTCGTACAACCAAAAACATATAAAAAACAAAAAAATTGTTACAAGGTTATGATCTTTCATACCTGATGCATCCCACTGTGTACCCTTGGGAAGCACTAAATTTGCATTGCCCCTAAAGTACAACCCAACATATGGGAAATCCTCTATCACCACAATCTTCCTCCTCCACCATGCAAAGAAGTCAGCAATAAATCGAAAGGTTGAGAGTTCATTTCCTAACATAGGGGAAAGACTCGTCCACCGCTCCATACAAGGCTTAGTCACGGGGCATAATATCAATGCAACCTATGGTTGCATTTGTAGAACTCGCTCCAAAAAAAATGAAACTAGGAAGGATCTGTAACCAAAGTATTTCTGTCTACCTGTTCGACATTTGGAGATCTTCTCCTTAATGTTCCTTAAAAACCCCATACTCTAGTTAAAAAGCTTGGGCTCCAAGTACTAGATAGCATAGGATATATGGGACTTGGAAGCAAGGAGGGAACTAGTACTTTCCGTGAGTTTTGTGATAGCAAAGAGAATGGATCAAAGAGATAAATCCATCACTTCTTTAATGACAATCCTCCCTGCTACCAAGTGTGACCATGCTATGCAGTATTGGGAAACATATGCCTCCGTTGGCCATGGAGTGGACCAATGTCCTGACAAAAGAATAGGTGCTCCTCTCTCGTTAGGAAATACACATCATCCATGTCAATATAAAGCATGTGTGGTCCTATCCGGAATGCTTGCTCGTCATTATCCCATAACCAAATCATGTATTGGAGTAAAACAACTTATTTCCTCATATTTTGGAGCTTGAAGTACTTTAACAAGCCACAGTTTCGTGAGGCTTCCCTCACTTGAGGATATTGCAAGGTGGATGATTCATCAACATCATGTTCATGTTATTTCCATTAAATCATGATTGGCTATATGAAAACCTGCAAATTCATGAATTAATCATCATTAGCTAAGTTTTCAAAGAAACAAATTGCCCTTTTTTAGCCTAAAAAAAATTTAAAAAAAATCAATTTTTGCACCTAGTGCTTCCTAGAATGAAAGAACAGAGAGCTAGCGCTCCCCAAACACACATAACAGGGCGTTGAAATCTTGATAGGCACTCCCCTTGAATATTTGAGGGAGTGTTGATCCTGTTTGAATCTCTAAGGCTTTCCAAGGAGCCCAAGCTCATAAATTAAAGGCTGGAATTAGAATAAAAAAATATGTAAATGAATGAGAAAGATCAGAGAACCAACTTGATCTAGACAAGATCACAAATGACTTGCCGCAACTCTCGCAATCAATGCCCAAAAATCACACCAAAAGGGGGAAAAAACTCAAAAGAAAAAGGAGAATGGTAAAATAAAAGGTGAGAGTGACATTTTTCCCTAATTGATTTTTAATATGTACAAATTTAGTCATTTTCACCCCTTTTTTCGCATTTTATAAAGTTTATTTTTGATTTTTTGTCATTTTTAAAGAAACTGCTAACATTTTTGTCTAGAACGACTTGATTTTGCATGAATTTATGAAGCATATATTTTTTGATGAACTTGTCATGCTATTGAGAAAACTTCGTCGTACTTCACACTCATTAAAATATGAAGAGATGTTTGTTGAGTAGTAGGTTATCACTTTTTCGGTCCCAACAAACTAACTACGAAAAATGAACACTAATAAATATCGACTAGAAGATTTCTCCATCATATCGTTTTATACTTTTATGGACCTTAGAGACTAAAATAACTAAAAAGGACAACCCGAAAGTCTTCTTTAAGTTATTTTCAAACTCCCTAAACATGAAAAACAACCTATTTTTCCTTCTATGGACTCACAAAATTACACACTGAAGGGCACATCTAGGGATGAACCCTTACTTCTTCCAGTTCATTAAATAAAGGAAGAGGAAATTACCAAAGGTGAGTTATATAGAGCATGTGTTATCCTCCTCAAGCTCATTAAACAAAAATAGGTACTCATCTATCTGAAAGGGGGAAAAAAATTGAATGAAATGAGTCAAGTTTCTTGAAAACTTTTCAGGCATATCTTGTAGTTGCACTTGAACATGACACTTGTTTTCACTTTTACCATACACTTGGATAATCCATTAAGCCTCCACACTGAACCAATCCTATGAGTGTTTCTATTGCTTTGACCCATCCAAAGAATGCCTCAACACTCACTGCATTATGTTTTGGTCCACTTTGAGTTTATGCTGTTGAAATTACTAAGACAACATAGAGGGGGGGGTGAATTAGTTGTTACTGTGCTTAAAATTTTTATGACTATTCAAATAATTTTTAATCTCTTTCAAGTGACCATAAATATTATACAAGATATGAACAACATAAATAATGAAAATCAATCACACATAATATATACACAGAGACAGATTTACACGAGGAAACCCATAAAGGGAGAAAACCTCTTCTTCTTCGAATGATAGGCAGTCTTTTAAGTTCTGTACATCATCTATCTTTGAACACCAACTCAATGTGAGGCTACTACCTCTATTTTACAGCTCCAACTTGTTGAGAGCACCAACTCTCTGGTTTCTCTAGCACCCACTAGAAGGAAGCATCAACTCCCTAAATGTTCCAGCACCAACTGGACTTATACAAGCACCAACTTGCATATAAAAAACTTTGTGTTTTCCTGAGCACCACCCTGCCAACCTGTTTTCTTGCTACAACTAGATGGAAGCTACAACTTCCAATATTAAAGAACCAACTTGAATATCATCGGACCATAGTCCTCCCTAGCACCACCCTACCTCCCTGAGTGTAATTAAATGATTGAATAACTAGAAATATAGGTGTTTCAATTCTTACCACTTCTTCTCTGTTCTGCAATTATTCTCTACTTTTATCTGTTCTACAATTCTGCTTTTCTTCTATCTGTTCTGCAGTTATATGTTCTACAATTCTTCTTCGCTTATATCTGTTCTTCTTCTATCTATTTCGCTTTGCTTCAAACTGTTCTACAATTCTTCTCTTGCTTCTGTCTGTTCAACATCTCTGAGTTTTATCTCACACTATTCATACTGTAATTTTACCTTTCTTACAGTTCAACTCATTTTTCCATTTCGAACAACCAAAAAAGAAATAGTCATTGCATTTCCATTTTAACCTATACCACCTATTCAGTTACACCTTGAATCTACAAGAAAACGCATCAGAAACTGAATCGCCAAATGCCCAAGAACTATGATTCGGTTTTGCTAACTGAATCATAATTGATCAATTAACTGTGAATTGCAACAATAGCCCTTCAATCATATTCCCAATTAATCAACACTATTGGATTAATTACGTAGGGTCTCACATTTATCTCATATGCCCATTGGTTGTGACTGAACGCTAAGCATAATTGATTTCATGATTTCCCATTTCAGCATTCTTGTGATGAAGGGTCTCGAATCTCCAAGTCGCGATCATCAAAACTCTGAAATGGAGCTTAGATGGAATATCTCCTTCCTCTCATATGACCACTAGTTGTGACCAAGCACTTATCCAAAAAGCGCTTCGTGACTTGCAATTTCGGGAATCCTTTGATGAGGCATCTCGACTCTCCCATGTCGAGATCTCTGAAATGGAGCTTAGCAACTATCTCCTTCCCTTCTTGTGACCACTGGCTGTGACCAAGCACTTATCCATAAAGTAATTTCGCAATTTCGCGTTTCGGGTGATCCAAATGCGAGCTACCTCGACTCTCCCATGTCGCGATCACCGAAAAAAAGCTTGGCTGCACTAGCTCCTCCCTCCAACTCTCGACGATATGACCATGTGCTATGACCACTCGCCAATCAAATGAGCACTTCATGATTTCGCACTTTTGTCATGAGTCTCATTAACTCCTCCAACTCCGGGTATCCTAAACTGCAAAATGGAGCCAGATCAATGGTCCACGCTCTCCCTTTGATCGACGACTCAGATTAAATCGTGGTTTCTCATTTCGTTATTTCAAAGGATAGAGCACCTCCTTCCTTTGACTTTCCAATCAGTGAAATGCTAACCTCTTGCCACGTGTAATCTTCATCCAGCGGTCCATGACATACCTCGATCCAATGGTCCATATCAATCCTCGTTCCAATGGCCCAAATCATTTCAAGATTTTGCATATCGCACTGATCTCACATCATGCTCTGTTGAATCCTCCAATGTACAAGTCAAAAAAATTCTAATCGCTCACCACATGTCCTCCTCAACGATGGATGATCCTCCTTCTTTCGGAACTTTGTAAGCCTGCTTCATATTGTACTTAAAAATTTTTCTCCTTCTTTTGGATCCAACGATGGTCGGTCCTCGTGCTCATATCCAACATCCGAGATTGTTTCTCCTCTTTTGTGCATTCCTCTTGTCTATATTCAGATATGACGGTCATCGGGAATTCTGAATGGGTGATCCAATGATCACTGCTGCTCTTCACTGTTGATGTTGCCATGCCATCATCGCTGCGCTATTGATCACGCTGATCTCGCCATCAATGACAATCACGCTGCCTTTTGTTTGTAAATATGCCAACAATCTCCCCCTTTGGCATTGATGGAAACCTTGACCTTGAATAACTTGAAGAAATGCACTCTGCACTCTCTGCCTGGACTGCTACTCTACCTATTGAACATCCATCCAACCTTAACACTGTAGCATCCTTGTCACACTCCTTACCACAATTTTTCTCCCCCTTTGTCATCAATGTCAAAGAAGAAACACACTCCCCCTGAGTTGTTTCCATACATCTCGAAGGTATTAGATATGTGACAGTCACATACTCCCCCTGACAAGGTGAACAGATTAGAAAAAAGAATATATAACCCCCAACTTTTGACGAAGATATCCAAAAGATGTCAATGCTAATGGTTTAGTAAATATATCAGCTATTTTCTTTGTGGAAGGAATATAATTCACCCAAACAATTCTGTTTGTAACCTTCAAATCTGCAAGATTTTGTATCATCCATAAAATTTGTGTGCAACAAGTGGCAGCAACAATGTACTCTGCCTCTGTAGTTGATAAGGAAATGGATCCCTACTTCTTACTAATCCATGCTACTAATGAGTCACCCAAGAAGAATTCTCCTCCACTAGTTCTCTTTCTCTCATCCACATAGTTTTCCCAATCAACATCTGAATAAGTAGCTAACTGAAAGTTCTGATTTCTAGGATACCACAGACCATAAGTCATTATGCCCTTCAAGTACTTGAATATCTTGGTTACAACTACTAAATGACTTTTTTTAGGAGCAGACTGATAATGACCTACCATTCCAACAACTTGCATTATATTAGGACAAAATGTTGTGATGTACATAATACTTCCTATCATTGATCGATATGTCCTTTGATAAACATCGGGTGAAATATCATCTTTACTAAGCTTGCAACCAACCACCATAGGTGTACTAATAGGAGAAGAATCTTCCATCTGAAATTTCGTCAACATCTCTTTCAAATATTTTTCTTGAGAGATAAATATTCCTACTAAACTTTGATTTACTTATAAACCAAGAAAGTATGAAAGTTCTCTTATCATGGACATCTCAAACTCTGTTTTCATAGTGTTATCAAACCACTAGACAAAGGATTCATTAGTACAACCAAAAATAATATCATCTACATAAACCAAAACAACTAGTAAATCATCACCTTCAGACTTAATGTAGAGATTGTTGTCAACAATACCTTTCTTGAACCCTTTGTATTGTAAAAATTTTTCCAGTCTATAATACCAAGCTCGTGGTGCTTGTTTCAGTCCATATAAATCCTTCTTTAGCTTGCAAACATAATCAGGATTATCTGTCAATGAGAATTCTTCAGGTTGCTCCATATATACTTCTTCCTCTAGATCTCCATTAACAAATGATGTCTTAACATCCATCTGATAAAATTTAAAGTTCTTATGACATGAATATGCAAGAAACATTATGATGGATTCCAATCTTGCCACTAGTGCAAAAGTTTCATCAAAATCCTAACCTTCAACTTGTGCATACCCTTTACAGACCAATCTGGCTTTATTTCTAACAACTTGTCCTTTTTCATTCATTTTATTCTTGAACACCCATTTGGAACCTATTACATTCTTATCTTCAAGTCTTAGGAACAAGCTCCCAAGCATTTTTCTTCTCAATTTGATCAAGCTCTTCATTCATAGCTCTAATCTAATCATCATGGTTGTTGGATTCATCAAAACTTTTAAGTTCAATCATAGATAGAAAAACAACCTGAGATTGTTCTGAGTCTTTAACTAATTTCCTTCTTGCCTGAACTCCTTTATTTATATCTCCAATTATTTGATTTTCAGGATGATTCTTTCTAACAATTATGAGAGGTGGTTTTGTTTCTTTCTTCTGATTTGTGTCATCCTAATTATTCATATCTTCATCTGATTCAGATTCTTCCCTTTTTGATCCTTGGACCTTTTTGATCTTCTGTGCTTGGTTCAACAATGCTTACATTTCTGACCGGGATTTCTTCATCAAATTTTATGTCGATACAATCAACCAATTTATGCAACCTCTTATTGTAGCATCTATACCCTTTATTGTTTGTAGCATAACCTAAGAATATACCTTCATCATCCCTGTCATCATATTTGCCAATATTTTCATCATTATTCTTGATATAACATTTACTCCCAAAGACTTTAAAATGCTTTATTGAACCAGGTCTTCCAAACCATAGTTCGTAAAAAGTCTTGTCATTATGTGGCCTGATATGAGATTTGTTAAGGATATGACCAATTGTATGAATTGATTCCACCCAATATGTCTGAGAAATATTCCTTTCATTCATAATTGATCTTGCCATCTGCTGAACTAATCTATTCTGCCTCTCAACTACTCCATTTTGTTGTGGAGTCCTTCAAATCGTGTATTCTCATTTGATTCCATGTTTATCACATAAATCTTTGAAGTTCCATGAACTAAACTCTCCTCCTCTATTAGAACTTACTGCCTTCAATCTTTTTCCTGTTTGATTCTCAGTCAGAGCCTTAAACACTTTGAATTTTTCAAATGCTTCATATTTTTCCTTCAAAAAGGAAACCCATGTTAGTCTAGAATAATTATCAATAATCAACATAAAATAGTTTTATTTTCCTGTGCCTTCTTTTCTTGATGGTCCACATAAATCCATATGTACTAACTGGAGAGGTTTTTCTGTTGAAGGAGAGTTTTTAGATTTGAACTATGTCCGAGTAAGCTTTCCTATTTGGCAAGGTTTACAAACAGAATCATGTGGCTTTGATATATTTGGAAGATCTTTTACCACCCCATTGTTTCTAAGGTCGATTATATGATCAAAATTTAGATTTCCAAGTCTTCTATGCGATAGCCAACTTTCATCATACTTGCTTAAGTGGCATTCTTCTTTTTCTTCTTTTGACACATAGACATTGTTTTCTGTTCTTATCCCTTTTGCAACTAACTGTCCTGAATTCACATACTTTATTTTACAATCTTTATAAGTAAAAACAACTTCACACCCTCGGTCATAGACTTGACTGACACTAAGAAGATTATGTTTTATACCATCTACAAATAACACATCTTGAGATTTTCCTTTTCCATTACTCAGACTTACCATTCCTTTACCTTTTATTTTTCCCGGTGCATCATTTACAAAAGTTACATTCCCTGATTTGCTTTCACTTAGAGTTAGAAACTTACATTTGTCTCTAGTCATATGTTTGGAACATCCACTGTCAATATATTGGGGATTATTTTGTCTTTGGGTTGATAACACTAGTCCACACTTGTCATCTTCTTTATTCTTCCAAACCTTGAAATTTTCAGCATTGGGATTCAAATCTGGCTTATAATTCCTTAAGTGACAATCTGCAGCTTTATGTCCATAATTATGGCAGATGTAACATTCTGGTTCACTGAATAGAAGATCATAGCGATTTTTATGCTCATAACTGTTGTTATGCTTAACCTGCATCCTTTTCCTAGCCATCACATGATTTATAGTCTGTGGTTGTTTGTTGCTTGGTTGTCTCGATCTTTGTTGTGGAAGATAGTTATTCCTTGAGTATCTTGATTGCTCATATCTAAATCTTAAAGAACAAGTTATAGCTTTGTGACCAAAGTTAGAACAAAAAAAACAATATCTATAGAAAAATCCTTTGTATATGGAAAAAGTCTATCTTCTTTGAGCAGGTTGATTTCTTTCATGATGATAATTTCTCTGATCTACAGATTCAGTTCTGGTACTTTTTCTTTCATTCCTTCTTTGTGGTTGATTTTCTTTCTTTGTTTATGCAGAGTGACTATTGTCAATGATTGAGGATTTGACAAACTTGATGGGCTCTGTATTACTTGGATGATCAGTACTTGATCCTTATTCATACCCCAAGCCATATTGCAACTTTGTATTTCTTTGCTGATTTAGAATGGAGGTTAATCCTTCTGAAGCTTTAATAATTGACATATTTTGGTGATACAATGCCTTAAACTTCTCCATTTCCTTTCTGGTTTTGACTATCTCTTCTTCTATGGCTTCACACCTCACTTTCTTCTCGAATAATTGTTGTTTCAAAATGTCCTCTATTTTATTTGCCTCTTCTAACTCCACTTTTAGTAGCGCATAGTCTTCATCAGTTTTTTTACCATTCATTTTAAACTGCATCAACAACTGTTTTTGTTTTCTCTTCTTACATCTGAGTCTATCAATTTTTTCCAAAGCACTGATTAATTCACCTTCCATATCCACCAAAACTTCTTCATCATCCATGTCACCTCCTGTGAGTTTATCATCAAGATCTCCCATAGCCATAGGAAAAAAATCATTCACTTTTTCTTCACAGGATGAATCACTATCTATGTCTTCTGAGGAGTCATCATTATTTGCACACAAAATTTTCTTTTTACTATATTTCTTAAATTTGTATTTCTTTTCATCATCTGAGTTCTGGTCCTTTTGTTCCTTTTCCTTCTGAGGACACTTAGATGAAAAATGACCTATTTCACCACAGTTAAAGCATTTGAAGGGCAACTTGCCTTGATATTTTCCTAATCCTCTCTTTAACCTTCTCACAAATTTTTCTTCAATATCATCTAGTTCTGAATCAGTATTCTTATCTGCTTTAAAAGATGCTTCTCTAGTAATGGATTTATCTTTTCTAATTCTCATTTCATATGTAGTTATATTTCCTAGGAGTTGATCAATGGACAGAGTTTTAAGATCACTTAGTTCTTCTATTGCGGAGACTTTTGGATTAAATTTATCAAGCAGAGATATTAAAATCTTCTAAACTAAAAATGATTCTTCAATATTCTCACCAAGAACCTTCATATAATTCACAAGCTCTTCAACTCTTAAAAAATACTTGCTAACTATTTCATATTCATTCATCTTTAGTTTTTCAAACTTCAATCTATATGTTTTAAGTTTGGCATCTTTTACTTTCTCATTTCCTTCATAACTATTAATAATTTTATTTCACATTTCTTTGGCAGTTTCAAGATGCATCACCTTCACAAACTTATCTTCAGCAAATCCATTCAAGATAGAATTCATTCCCTTAGCATTAAAGCTAAATTATATATTATCATCCTTGGAAGCTAGCACAACAGGCTTTATGTATCTAGTCTCTACTACATCCCAAACATCAACACCTAAGGCCATTATGTATGTTCTCATTCTAACCTTCCAGAAAGAAAACAATGTTCCATCAAGCAGAGGAGGCTTATTAGAATAAGTCCCTTCATGACTTTTCATGTTTAATCTTTGCAGATCTACCTTTAAGTAAAAGGAACTTGCTCTTATAACAATTGTTGAAATTACTAAGACAACTGAGCAGGGGGGTGAATCAGTTGTTACTGTGCTTAAACAATTTATGACTATTCAAATAATTTTTAATCTCTTTCAAGTGACCATCAATATTATACAAGATATGAACAACATAAATAATGAACATCAGTCACATATAAGATATACAAAGAGACAAATTTACACGAGGAAACCCATAAAGGGAGAAAACCTCTTCTTTTTCGAATGATAGGCAGTCCTTTAAGTTTTGTGCATAATCTATCTTTGAGCACCAACTCAATGTGAGGCTACTACCTTTATTTTACAAGCTCCAACTTGTTGAGAGCACCAACTCTCCGGTTTCTCTAGCACCCACTAGAAGGAAGCATCAACTCCATAAATGTTCCAACACCAAATGGACTTATACAAGCACCAACTTGCATATAGAAAACTCTGTGTTTTCTCGAGCACCACCCCACCACCCCATTTTATAGCTACAACTAGATGGAAGATACAACTTCCAATATTCAAGCACCAACTTGAATATCAGAGGACCACAATCCTCCCTAGCACCACCCTACCTCCCTGAGTGTAATTAAATGATTGAATAACCAACAATACATGTGTTTCAATTCTTACCACTTCTTCTCTGTTCTGCAATTACTCTCTACTTTTATCTGTTCTGCAATTCTGCTCTGCTTCTATCTGTTCTGCAGTTCTTCTCTGCTTCAAACTGTTCTGCAATTCTTCTTTGCTTCAAACTGTTCTGCAATTCTTCTCTTGCTTCTTTCTATTCAGCATCTCTGAGTTTTATCTCACACTATGCATACTATAATTTTTCCTTTCTTACAGTTCAACTCTTTTTTCCAGTTCAAACAGCCAAAAAAACCATAGTCATATCGTTTCCATTTTATCCTATACCACCTATTCAGTTACAACTTGAATCTCCAATAAAATGCATCAGCAATTGAATCGCCAAACGTCAAAGAACTATGATTCAGTTCTACAAACTGAATTGTAACTGATAAATTAACTGTGAAGTGAAACAATATCCCTTCGATCATATTCTCAATTAATCAACACCGTTGGATTAATTCCGTAGGGTCTCACGTTTATCTCATATGCCCACTAGTTGTGACTGAACACGAAGCAGAATTGATTTCGCGATTTTTCATTTCGACATTCTTGTGTTGAAGGGTCTTGACTCTCCAAGTTTCGATCATCAAAACTTTGAAATGGAGCTTAGTTGGAATAGCTCCTTCCTCTTATATGACCACCAGTTGTGACCAAGCGCTTATCCACAAAGCTCTTCGCGACTCGTGATTTCAGGAATCTTGTGATGAGGCATCTCGACTCTCCCATGTCGAGATCTCCAAAATGGAGCTTAGAAACTAGCTCTGTCCCTTCTCATGACCACTGGATGTGACCAAGCACTTATCCATAAAGTGATTTCACAATTTCACGTTTCGGGTGATCCAATTGTGAGCTACCTCGACTCTCCCATGTCGTGATCGTTGAAATAGAGCTTGGCTGCACTAGATCCTCCCTCCAACTCTCGATGATGTGACCATGCACTATGACCACTCGCCAATCAAAAGAGCGCTTCCTGATTTATCACTTTTTTCATGAGTCTCATTGACTCCTCTAACTCCCGGTATCCAAAACTCTGAAATGGAGCCAGATCAATGGTCCACACTCTCCCTTTGATTGACGACTCATATTAAATCGTGGTTTTTCATTTCACGATTTCAAAGGATAGAGCACCTCCTTCCTTTGAATTTCCAGTCAGTGAAATACTGACCTCTTTCCATGTGTACTCTGCATTGAATGGTCCATGACATACCTCGATCCAATGGTCCATATCAGTCCTCGATCCAACAGCCCAGAGCATTTTGGAATTTCACATATCGCACTGATTTCACATCATGCTTCATTGACTCCTCGAATGTGTAAGTCAGTGAAATTCTAATCGCTCACCACGTGTCCTCCTCAACGATGGATGGTCCTCTTGCTTTCAAAACTTTGTAAGCCCACTTCATCTTGTACTTAAAGATTGTGCTCCTTCTGGATCCAACGATGGTCTCTCCTCGTGCTCAGATCCAACATTCAAGATTTGTTCTCCTAATTTTCACGTTCCTCTTGTCTGTATTAATATCTGACGGTCATCGAGAATTATGAATGGGTGATCCAATGATCATTGTTGCTCTTCACTTTTGATCTATCCATGCCATTATCATTGTGCTACTGATCGTACTGATCTCGCCATCAATGAAAAACATGCTGCCTTCTATGTGTAAATATCCCAACATATGCTACCAAGTCTTACATCATTCCTTAGTGTTCAAAGGAAGTTTCCACTTCAAAATTCAACCATCCACAAAACTACTAGTTTCCATACCTGTGTCAGTTCATTTTCATCTACTATATCTTATCACCTTCCTATGACAAGTTTCTTGTCGAATGATGGGGGATACATCAATGCCCTCCTTCGATGAGTATTTTCCTGTTGAATTCAACAAATTACTCGGGAAATAGACTTAGGAACACATCAGTACCTTGGGACCTGCATGCCTCAATGGGAGGCCTCCTCACATTCGATAGTGGGTATTCATCAATGACCCCTAACCGAATGATTCCATGAATGTTCAACTTCAAATCATTATTTACATTCGTTGGATTGTACTTTAAAATTACCTTGAAAATCATCAACATCAATGGTGATTTATATTGCACTTGTTAATCGTATACCTCAATGACTAGTAATCAAGTGGTTTCTGTCATGTTCAACATGAAATCATCTATTGAAATGGACATAATCTTACTGTTATAAGGATCGATATGAAGAACCTAGGTTCAGTATTCATCTACATATATACTTTACCCAGGTTGCAATGGCGACTATCCAATTGATATACTTGTTTTAACATAGATCCACTTTGTATTGGTCTGTGGCTATTTTATTATCACATTGTAGCTCCAATGTGTATTATTTCATGGTTGAGATCAAGTTAGGTCATAGAGATATGGATCCACATTGTATATCTAGTGGCCATATCCTTAGTCAATACTTTTATGGATCTGCAGTGTATTTAATGGAGACCATATTTTGAGTCATTTGTGGTCCGAGCATAGGTATGCTTGCCTCTGGAATGGAACACATATTAACATTGTCTGATGGTTGTCTACAACTTCTACCAGGTTCCCCAATTCCATACCCTTGCTTCGAAGAATCTACAAAGTGTTTCAACCATCAACACTCATCTTCTGCCCTCACACCTTGGGGGGGAAATATGTTACACATCAAAACTCCTCACTTCAACAGTGTCACATTCTCATTGTCATAAGTTTTATAACCCTAAATTGCACTAGACATGCATACCTGGCATTAGACCATCTTACTTGCTATTTTTTCCAAGCCATCATTGAACAAATATTCTAAAAAACCATTTTTTTGAAGATGTACACACCTTGCACCACTACTGCCTGCATACACACACTTGTTGCACCATTACAACCCGTGTATACTCACAAAAAGCACGAAAAATAAAAAATTGCAAAGGGATACGGGTTTTCGGGTAGTTACCTAACCATTTGACCACCCATAGCCAGTCACCCAACCAAATAACTATCTTTTTGGCCGATAAAAGAAGGTGTTCAAGTCCCATTCCTACAAGAATCATGAGAGCAAAGAAACTCTGCCCATTTCAATACTCCCCCTTTGCCCCAATATTTTGCAACCACATTGTGAGTTTGAGCCAAAATTCCTTTTTCAAACCCTTGTTCCTCCATTGCAAACCCTTGCCATTTCCCTAGAGAGAACTGAAGAGGAGAAGAATACTTGGAAGCAGTTGGTGCACAGTGAAGAGGAGTCTAGGAACGAGTTCGAGGAGCAGTTGCCAGTATCATATTGTAAGTGAATTTGTGAGATTAATACAAATAAAAACTTTTTCCATCCCGCCAAATGATATCTTCAATATTCGTGATTTATTTGTATTTTTGTTATGATATCTAACCCACTAATCCATATATAGAATGCATGCTTGTAGTTTCTTGTTTGTCTTTTGGTGAATGCATGTTTTCCTTGGGAGGAGATCTGCAGTCGAGAAACAATTGAGTGCAAATGGATCGACACCAAACACAGAGTTTAAGGTAAGCTTACCGGATCCCTATACTTTGTTTTTTATGTATGATTGTGGGGTAATGTCGGGATAGTTGGTAAAAGTAGGAGAATTTAGATGGTTAGTTCTGCCTACACTTTAGAACCCTAGTGTATTCTGTAAGGGGTTTTCCTGCTATAGTAGAATTGGTGACCATACTGGGGATGCCTCTAGGGTTTTTTAGGGGATATTCTTTTGGGGTGTTTTGATTGGTTTAATTTCCTTTTTTGAGTTTTTGTAAGTGTCCGAGTCTTTAAGGGATTCTGGTCTTCCATACCAGTATTCCCTGCCTTGACATATTGACTGTCGTTTTATTTTTTTATAAAGTTACAGAGGTGTACGCGGCCTGTAGTGGGTCTGCACGTATACATACATTCCCTAACTTTAGACAACCCATGTACATACGCAGGCTGCTGAAGTTTCAGTAGCGTGCCTGTGTTGAGAAAATATTTTTTAAAGAAGAGGTAGTCATCTTCTTCTCTGTCAGAAGTCATACTTCTGAGGGGTTTTCTTGATCTAGTCCTGGTATTTGTTATAGAAGTCTGTAGCCTAGGTTTGACCTCAGTATAGGTTTTGTTTATCAAAGATTTCTTATGTTTTCTTTATTAGGGTTTTTAGACGAGCTTGTGATTCTGTTCTGATCTGCCTGTTTGGTATTGTCAGTGACTCCTTGTGATCCTCACTGGGCCAGAAGTCATTTCTTGGTGTTGTCTTTTCTTCCTTTTTCCCTTTTTTTCTTTAGAAGAAAAGAAAAGAAATCATTTTCAAGTTTCTTGTTTTGAAGCATAAAATAATAAAAAAAAGATTTTCATTTCTTTGTTTGGTAAAAGTAGTTTAGGTTAGTTGTTTTATTTATCAAGGAAAAATAAAGTTTTTCTTAAGTTCTGTATTTGAATACTTAGGAAATTAAGTAGCTCGTAGTCGAGCGAAATCTTGTTTTATGTTTTCCTTTCAAATATCTGAGAAAAGTAGTTACGAAAAAGTTTGGTTAAATATTTTAAATTGACAAATCTTTATTTGTGAAGAAGTAGTTTGTTTTTAGTTTCATTTTATGCTCTTCTCTTTCGTCTCTTAAAGAACATCATTGGTTTCAATTATGTTCCCTTTGAATTAAGAAAACCACTAAAATTAACACTTAATTAAAATTTATTAGACTTTGTGTTTGTAGGGTCCATCAATTTAGTCTAGGGTAGATCCTTGATTTAGGATTGGAGAGGAAAATCTTCAAGGCTACAAAAACAAACATAGGAGTCTGTGCTAGGGAGTGCTTAAAATTCCAGTGACCGTGAAATTTATCTGGGACCCCCCACTAACACAGGGGCTAAGCATGAGATCACATTCGGAAAGGTAGCGGAGATAACCCCTCCAAAGCCAGACCAAGCGTAGTGGGGAACACATATAGAGGGCTTATCTTGGGATTCTGTTGATCAGATTTGAAATAGAGCTTTGTGAGTCTTGAATCTGTTCGAGGTCCTTAGTCGTCTTCCGAAACACTTTCTTTCAATACCCTTGATAGGTTTCGGGCTTGATACCCTGCTCATTGCGGTCCACCCAACTATCGACTGTACCTGCCTGGAGAATGTTCACACGCTGGAAACCTAGTTTCCTTTATCTTAGTGACTTACACAGGTGACTGCAGGGGTATACCACAGTACCTAGGGAAGACATCGAGCCACGCTTTGCAGAGTATACCTAGAGGGTGCTTCCATATTTGAGTTTCACTTGCACTAGTAAGTTTCTCTAGTGTTGGTTGGTGTAACTGTTCTTCTGACTAGCTAGTGATCTGCTTGTCTTATCTCATAGGAGATTTTTCTAGTGTGTGCTAGTCTTTAACGTTAATAGAAATCCCTAGTGTGTCATTGATATTCTCACACCATGGAGGATCAGGAGCTCTGTAGGCCACAAAGGTTTCTTGGCCTGCCGCCGGTTAGTCTAGGTCCACCCCCGCCACTGTTAAGGTGAAGACTAGACTAGCAAGGGTCTTTCAAGGTGACCAGGCCATAGGAAACTATGCCCGACCCATATCCAAGAGGAGAAAATTTGATTCCGGAGGAACCAACCATTTTTGAGTTTGGAGCGGAATCTCTTGGTATGTATAACCCTTCGATCAATGATCTATTGGTGCCCATTGTCAAACAGGTTGACCCTTACGAGCGTCAGGTAGTGTCACAAGCATTGATGGAGACAAATGTTTCTACTTCTTTAGGTAATCCTCATACTCCCTCTACGACTATCACTATAGGGGGTTTTCCACATCCTAACCAACCGTCGTCGGTCTGGACCACTATGGTCTCAACCACCTCTGCCTCAGGAAATGGTTCGATTTCATCTATGGCCGTGATCACTGCTCCTTTAACCCAGAGTGAAGCAGGCCCTCCGTTCTCATACGGGATGCTTGTCTTCGATACAAACTATGTCCTTTCCTACTCCACTCTATATAATTTAGGTCTGGGGGTAGGGAGATCGAACGCTCCTCTACAAGGATCCATGGGGGGCACTTCATCTCCCTATAACACTTTCTCTTATGGAGGGGGTCATATACCTCCTTCATCCCCTTCGTTCAGCAGTGCTCACCAGCACTTCGTCGGGCCGAACATAAACCATAGTTTGTTTGGAGCAGGTAGTCAAGCACTTCCTTCTTGTAGCATTCCATTAGTTTCAATGCCATTCTCTTTGTTCTACGCATTTGGTAACAACACATTTTCGTCAGCTGTCATCACGGCTAGGGGCAACCCTG